>APFE030703078.1:0-52182 GCA_000404065.3 Pinus taeda | reverse complement strand
CCACAATGTAGCCTTTACAGTTCAGAGGCATGTAGCTGCCACATCTCTTCTCAGAGATAAGCTACCATTGCCCTAGCTGGTTTATTTCCACTTGGGTTTTAATAAAAAGTTTCTTTATGGTTTTGTTTAATGGGCATTATCCTATTTTTCTTTGTGCAATTCAAGTTTTCAGATCTTTGGGGTCTCTCCTCCCAAGATCCATTTCAATCATTCAGATCTTGGGGGTCTCTCCCCCCAAGATCCATTTCAATATTTTAGATCTTGGGGTCTCTCCTCCCAAGATCCGGATCAATTCCCATGAGGGCCTAACCTAAATCCGCAGGGGCACCTTAAGGTAGTGGCCAAATGTGTGGTTTCACCTAGAGAGATTATATTAAATGATACCATGACCCTTGCACACATAAGTTGATCAAAACTCACCCTCGTGTCCTTTAACTTAAATTCTATCAATTGAGTTTATCTCGGGTGGTTGGGAGGAATGACTATTATACTCCCACCCACGTTCAATTCCCAAAAGTTACATGTTGGGATTTAAGCCTTTATGTTGAGAATGTGCAACCTACTTCCTCTAGGTAGGGCTCACAACCTACTTTCTATCTTACGCAACCTGATAAATCTCAATCTTTGATTTGTGTAAACTACTACGAATATTCTTGATTATTCCATGGAGGTTAAATCCCTACCATCCACCTAATAATTATTGATAATAAAATTAAAATTCTAGAAGACCTATTCCAAAATAGACACAACTATCAACATAAATATTAGGAACTGATCTCTCAACTAACTAGTCAATTTACTAAAAATAGCCCTAATCATGCATGCAATTTGAATTGCTTAGTTTAGTGGAGGAAAAAGGCATCATTGTAATTATCAATGTATACTATTGAGTGTATAGGTTTTTCATTGAGGCAAGTGATCAATTTCTCTAGGATTTGCACAAGGAAATATGATATTTCCTTATATTTTAGGAGCTCATTTCCTCATAGCTTGTGCAAGGAAATAGGAGAAAGTAGGAGGCCTATTTTGGCTAAGTGTTAGTCAAGGCAGGTAGAGCAAGAGGATATTAGTATTGTGACTATTGAGCTTCAAGGATTGAAGTTGTCATTTTAATAGATCCATATTTTCATATGATTTAATAAAAAACAAATAAGGGGTTTTTCCTAATTGGATTCCCCAATAAAAATATTGTGCTCATTGTGATTGCATTTATTTCTATTATATGTTTTCCTTTCCGTAAATTGAGTAGAAGAAATTTGTGTCTATTGTTTTAAGTTTGAATCCATTAGCAGCCATAAATTTCGAGATATTTCTACAATTTCTATTATAAAAATAAAATGGAAAAATAATGTAAAACACAAAGTAGCTAGAATGGTGGTAGTTTATCTCATGTGAGAGAGAGAGAGAGAGAGAGAGAGAGATGGCAGCTACTCTCAATCGGAAAATACTATTAAAGAGGTCAAATGAATAACCTTTTTAACATAAAGAAAGAACCCTAAAGGTTCAAAAACCTAACCTTATAAGATGAATTTCCAAAAGGTTTGCAAATCACAAGACGGTTTGTTGATATGTCAACTTCTAAGGGTGAAACTTTTGTATATAAACTCCATTTAGGGCACACACTAGTTCATTGCAAAGAAGTATCTAAAGATTACAAATTTTGATTAGGGCTAGGGTTACCATGGCAACCCTTAGAAAACCTTGGCCTCGTGAATGATCAAAAAACACCATTGGGGCCTCAAAATGACCTCAGAATTTTGGGACTCAAAAAACCATAGAAATATTGCCAAGAAGATAGAGAAAGATTGAGTCAGTGGAAGAGGTGGGTGGGCACCTTTATCCATCTAAATTATTGTGTGTATGTGGTGGGGAGACAAGGGTGTGGGGAGGGGTTCCATTATTATTCTTATATTTAATATTTTGTTAGTATTTCTTTGTTAGGATATTCCGACACATAGGAAATAGTTAAGTATAGCTTGGTCTAGTGTAGAGTTAGGTAAAGTGTACAAGTTCATCAAAGTTTTCATATAAGACACTTGACTCCAAATTCAATATCTTTTGTAGTAAAAAAGAACAAAATTCAATTGTTTAATGAAATATTGAGGGATTCATTATCAAAGGTTTAAAATCCTTTCAAAATATAAAAGTAATGTAAAAGTACTAGTTCTTATAAACTAAAATTAATTATAATCTATTATAAAAAAATATTATAAATAAAAATAAAATAATTGACTACATGAGATATTAAATTAATTGAAAACCTCTTTCACAAGAATATCTTCATGTAATACATGGGGTGATAGGTGTGAGGGGAGTCTCTTTAGTTTGGATGGAAAAGAAATGCTTGAGAGAACTTGGGTGCTAACTTGGGTTACTTTAAATAAAGAGGTGACGGCACGAGTGGCACTTCAAGGAATCACTCAAACATGACATTGTTTGAATTACTATAATAGGAGATTCAACCCTCAATATATAATGACTACATTGGGAAAAAGAAGCAATAATGTAAAGGATTACTCATAGGGCAATCCCTTTGTCCAAAGAAATTGGGTTTGCTTCTTTCCTACATGTCAAGTGAGAGTTATAAAAAGTAGTAGACTATGTGGTTGATAAAGGGATAACCCCACTCAAAGGAAAAAACATTTTGAAAGATGGTAGGAGGACACAAGCACCCATGTTCCCCTCACACACTTATGGTTTCAACACTATTTCCTAATCTGAAGGGGTTCATACCCCTTGGCACTTTAGGGGACAAGCCTTGACCTATCATTTGTCACATCTTCTC
This sequence comes from Pinus taeda, assembly GCA_000404065.3. NCBI lineage: Eukaryota > Viridiplantae > Streptophyta > Pinopsida > Pinales > Pinaceae > Pinus > Pinus taeda. The sequence continues at coordinate 49,397 of APFE030703078.1, read as the reverse complement.
CATGTAGAAATTGCCACATTTAAGCATCTGAGCTTTTCCCCCTTTGCCTACTTCATTGCTTTGAAAACAAAAATTACTCCTTGCATCTATCTTATTGATCTTCTTACCTATCATCTTTCAAATCCCAATAAGTGGTTAATTCTTGCCATGTCAATCATTGGAACTTGAGAGGCAAATGATGTTTCTATATGAAACTAAGAGGTTGACACTCACTCTTATTTGCCCCTAGAAACAATTTTGGCATTTGGAGCTTTTTAATGGAAAAGATTGGACTTTATTGGTCATTGCATTTTAAGATTGAACTTTATCGGTCATTACGTTTGTGTTGAACCATAAAATTATCTACTCATTTTGTTTTAAGATTTTTGTTTTTAGGTTACTCGTCCTTTTGGGTTCCTTTATAATTTCCTTTTAAAATACTGTTGACTTCTCTCTACCCGGGACGGTACGGTTTTATAATGACACCAAGCGTACCTAATCTTCTCCCAAACAAGTTTCGTTTTCATGAATTTTGTTGGGTGTTACGCCATCACAATCTGGAATTCAAGTTGAAAATGATGTTCATTATAGTTTCTATATATTTATGAAATACGTTTACAAATTGATAAGATAAGAGAGATTCGAAAGGAGTGTAACTCACGTCCATTTTATCAATCACCAATTTCATTATAACATGTTTTGTTTTTATTTATGGAGGTAGATTAATAAGTTTGTGTGGAGTTTCAATTTCCATCCATTCAATTTCATCAAAAGATTTGAGGATGGGAGCAATTTAATTATCTCATAAGATATTTTCATATAATTTTGGTAACAAGTAGATCATTTTTTCACTCAATATTGAGGCCAACTTATTTTTATAATCAAAATTTCAAGAAACTTTATACACTAATTAAAATAATCAATATACATATGCATTTGATCATTATAACTAGCATATTCCTGAAGCAAGGAAGGGAACACGGAAGAGGAAGAGGTTAAATCTTGATTATAGTTAATTTTTTTTATTTTTAGTCAATGCATTGAATACAAAATTAACATTTCATTTAAAAGAAGTGTTGAAGGAAAACTTAGTAACTGTCACCCAAGTTAGAGATTATGCTCTAAAAAAAAGTGTATTAAACATTATAACTTGCATTGGGCAATGCTAAATTAATAATTGTTAATAATCAAATCAAATCCTAAAGTCTTGATTTGGCAAGGACTAATAAATTTTGATGTTTACACATTAATAAGTTTACTCTTACAATAATAATGGTGGGAAGTAATTCTTGGTAGGTATATTTATTTACATCTTATTCCTATCTTTCCTTTTTTATTGAAAGACTTGCTTAAATTATGGTAGAAAGTAATTGATGGGCTAAGTTAGGCCACCAAAAAAATGTCAAAGAATCACCAATCTACCAATCTACTTGTTGTAACAAAAGATTACAAGGTAACTTTTTTGTCTAGAAAATGGAATATATTGTAGGTTAGTACGCTATCCAACTACGTTTTCTATTGCACTATAAAATTTCAGGCAACTTTTGTCATAGACGTTTAATGCAAGTCCACCACTTTGGGGAGGACTTGTCAAAAGAGTTCAGTGTGAGTCCACCTCCTTATGCAAATACATAGACAAATACTTGGAAACTCACAACTGTAGTAAAAAAAAATTATAAAGGATTTGTTTGTGGACTTCCTTAAGGCAAACAATAAGTCTTTATGGGAGCTATTACAATTATAGTCGATAGAAAGACAAAGTATAATAGGAGGTATTCTTGAAAATCATTCCAAATGCCATGCTACAAAATAATTGTTTATGTAAAATAGTAACATGTTCATAAGCCCAACTATAATACATGAGCTTGTAAGCTCCTCAAGTTTAGAAACTTGTGATAGAAATACCAAAAATATTCACATTGTTAAGGGTGGGGTGGCCCAAGATGAGTGTGATTCATGGTACAATTGAGTCATATTTTTTTAAATCATAGGTTAGTCCCACAAACCACAAATATTTCCGCGAACAAAAAATAACTAAATTTATTTGAAGAAAAAATCTGAATGGAAGTGTGTATATTCAATATGCTTTAGTCTCTGATGATGGTTAGAGAGTCCACTTGAAACATTGGACAATATATTAATCCTATACACAATTCCATCCATAAATTTTCTTCAAATATAAATCTCCGTGGAAATGTTCATTCTATTAATTAAATTTATTTTTAATTTAAAAATGAATAAATTTAAATATAAATAGAAATCAAATCATCAAGATAACCGATAACTGCTAACTGCATATCTAAAATATAAATTCATTCAAAATTATCTATTTAAATAAAAAACATGATCAACCTAGTATATAAAATATATTTTATAACAATTTAATTTATTTTAAATATTTAAATTTACAACAAAATTAAAAAACAAATCATTAAAATTTAAAAATTATTAATATATATTTAGAAAAAGATTGGTAATAGTGCCTTCCAGTGGATTTGCCTCAATATATGCAAATGTATGTAGTTGTTAATGTTGATAATTTGAAATTATATAAGCCTCCTTTGGTTGAAGATCAAGGAGAGCATGTTCAGATTCCTTTAATAGAAGATTTCTCTCCTGAATTTATTGAAGAATTGCATCAAGCCACTAACCTTGATAGGAAAACAAGAACTTCAAAATGAGGGAATGTGGAGTACCTTCATGTGGGTCTCAAAGTCACAAATCCAAGCAAATCCAATTGGATTGATATTGGAAGAGTGAGGGAACTTTACCCTCATCAGTTTGTTGACTAAATGTAGCCTTTTGGAGGTCTAAAATCTTCCTGTGGGGAGGATTGATCCAAGGGATTAATATAGTGCTCAAAATTCAAACTATTAAAAAGTGCTCGAAACCTATACTAGAGCATAGATCTCGACGAACTAAATCCAATACAACTTGATATCGTGTTCTGATCGTTTTCCCAAACAAGTAAAAAATATGCAGGTTGGATGCAGGATTGTTGATTGGGAACTTTGTATGATGAATGGGAAAGGTGACTAGGGAAGTTGACTGTACAACTGTTATGAAACCAACTCACAAAATATAGAAATGTAGGTTAACGACTTCAAAATTAGCCTCTTCGAGGGGGAAACCTCCTTTACATTGCATAAATGAACAATTCTTGGATGATACAAATGACAAGACCTCATTTCTAGATATAGGAGTCTAAGGGGTCATAATATAATCAGAGCCGACATAACAATAATAATGTAAGGGCACAACAATAACAATAGTGGGCTTCTATGGGGCATAATAATAACAATATGGGGACTACATGGGCATAACAATATAATAAGGGGGTTGCACTAATAACAATAAATGGTTGCACTAATAACATTAGGGGTTACACTAGTAGTATAGGGACCTAACATGCCCCTCCTTCAAAAATTGTTGTCCTCAACACTTGAGTAGTTTGGATGCTTCTGTATAAAATTTGTGTCCTCCCATGTGGAATCTTCAGCGGGTAAGTTCTTTCACTTGATGAGATACTCTGAAATTGATCGATTTCGTAGCTGTCAGATTCTTGTTTCTGTGACTACTTCAGGTTCCAATATGATTTTCCTTCCTCGTCAAGTTCTAACAATATTGTTTGAACTAGGAGATTGTCACCTATAACTTTCTTTAGGCATGAAACATGGAAAACTGGGGGCACTCGAGAAGATGCAGGAAGCTCCAATTTGTATGCCATAGTACCAATATTTTGTAGCACCTTGTAAGGACCATAGTACTTTGGTGATAATTTACTATCCTTATTAACTTGCTTGAGGGACATTTGTTTGTATGGTTGTATTCGTAAAAATACCCAATTTCCTATATCAAAACTTATTTCGCTGCAATGTTGATCTACTTGTTGTTTCATTCGATTTTGCACCAAAGTGGGGTTATCCTTTAAAAGTTGGGGAACTTTTTGCTGATGCTTGATATGATATTTCACTACTTGAACCTTTTTCTTCTTGATATGTCCTTCTATCTTGAGAGTTTGAGGAGTGGTAATTCCTGCCAATGCATTACAAGATATGGCTGGATTCATTTCTTGATGCTCAATGTGATCTTTCACTTCTTGAACCTTTTTCTTCTTGATATGTCCTTCTATTTTGAGAGTTTGAGGAGTGGTAATTCTTGCCAATGCTTTACAAGATATGGTTGGATTCATTTCTTCTTTCTCTGGGGTTGGTTCCTGGTGTATATCCTCTTCTTTTGACATTTCTTGATCCTTTTCTTCCTCCTCTTCACAATCTATGTAAAATAATTTATTCTTAGCACACTTATGAAAGTGTATTTGCTATCACAACTGTAACAAAGCCCTTTTTCCCTTTTTTCTTCCAATTTTTGTGGTGTAAACCTTGTAGGTTGTGGAAGGCTAGGAGAAAAAACACTTCCATATTTATAGTTGTGAGAGGTAGGATTCCTTGTTTCCATAATTCCGCTTTCAATTTTTCTTGCCACCTTGAATGCCTTCTCCAATGAATCAGGTTCCCAAAGACGAAACTCATGTTGAATGTTATCCTTTAAAGTCCCTATGAAGACATCAATCCTTTTCTTATCTGGAATATCATTTACCCTTATATTCAATTTTTGGAATTCCTAAATGTGCTCTTCCATTGAACCATTTTGTTTGAGATTTATCAATTGGCTAAAGAAGGTGTTTCTCTTTGTATCCTCATAATGTGCTATCATTTCCTCCGTGAGAATTGACCAGGTCAAAGTGGTTTACAAGAACAAAGCCCTCTATACCATACAAATTGATTTGGTTCTAAATATAAAGATGCAATATGTACCTTTTGTAATGGTTGTACATCATAAAATATTGCTCCATCTACAGTATCCAATTTACCGGATCCTTGCCATGAAACTTCCTCATATCACTTTTTCTTGATTTTAGGATATCAATCTTTAAATGAATTTAACTCTGTAATTTTAGCTCTTCAAGTTCTGAAATTTCTTCCTGTGGTAGCCCTCTAAGTCCTCTTTCTAACCACACTAGTCTGATCAATATTTGATTCTTCAATAAAAATTTATGCCAACTCTCCTAAGATGACCTTATTATAGACTGGTTTAGTAGAGCGAACTTGTAAGACCTGCCATGTGTCACCGTTTTGGCCTTTGGACCTTAAATCAATATACAGAAAACTAGAGTCTATCCTCTTTCTACAACTTCTTATGTAAATTCAATCTGAAGCTCAGAGAGAAAGTTACGACGATTTTCCCAAGGTCACCTATTTGGGATGTAATTCGGTAGCCTGTAAAAACCCTAACTTCCTTAGATCATATATATGAAAATATAGTGAGACAAGATCTGAAATTCGGACCCGAGGTTCAAAACAATTTCGACTCAAATGGAATTTTTTTTTAGCTTGTAAAACTTCGTAGCAAAACGTTATAGTGAAAATGGCATGATGGCTTTTTTGGAATAGGGAAACCCTAGAATCCAAACGTCTGATACCAAATGTTATGAAACCAGCTCACAAAAGATAGAAAAGATAGGTCAACGACTTCAAAATCAGCCTCTTCGAGGGGGCAACCTCCTTTACATTACACAAATGAACAATTCTTGAATGATACAAATGACAAGACCTCCTTTCTATATATAGGAGTCTAAGGGGTAATAATATAATCAAAGCCGACATAACAATAATAATGTAAGGGCACAACAATATAATAAGGGGGTTACACTAATAACAATAAGGGGTTACACTAGTAATATAGGGACCTAACAACAACCTGGGTAAATGGCTAGCTGCCAAGTGTCCTATTCTAATTGGTTCTATTTTGGGTGTATTTTATTGGTGAGAGAAGTTTTCAGATGGACTAATAGTGGGATGCCACGTGGCCTAGTCATGGGCTACCACATGGCACCTCGGGGTTCATTAAAATTTGGTTATGGTCGAAGAGAAACTGATCGAAATCAAACACAAGACCTCTGGAGCAGTAATACCATGCCTTACTGCTAGGGCGCATGGTGGATCTTAACATATGTAGTGGAAAAGTTATATTTAATTTTTCTGCATTGTAATGTTGGGGGATGGTTTTGCGGCTAATCCCTAGGCCCCGGTCACTCCACGCCCACGATACTATAGGTAGGGGAGCTGAGGGCTTGGGCTTAGCCTCGACCCAAGGTTCTAGCACCCACAATAACCAACTAGTAGACCACAACATATATACCTCGGAGTGAAACAATTGAGGGGTAGAGTTTGGAGACCAGCCGCGGGTCACCTTATCGCCATGTAACCACAACGCAGTCATAGTGGAGGGCTCGGAAGTTAGGTGCGGAGAAATAGGTACCATCCCACGGTTTCAGCACTACCATGTGACCACAATGGAGAGCTCGACGGATTTCAATGCTTGGGCGCGAAAAAACAAGAACAACGTTGGTTATTTGGAAGCCATAGAACCAATTGCCAAATATTTGGGAGTTATGCCGATGGGGGTAGGCAGCTAGCCCTAGCCCCTAGACGCATGGCTCCATGTGGCCCAACGTTTCTACCACAGGCCTTATTGGGAAATTAAAGTAAGCGACATTTTTCACCCAATTCAGCGTGAATCTCGTCGGCGCTAGGCGAAATTATCACTCGATGTGCCTTGTAAAGGCAGCATTCGTAGGGTGGCTAGCAGTCCAATGCAGTTGGTAGATCAGTTAGCAGGGTAAACTGGGAGAGAGCATAACTTCTTCAAATTTTGGCCAAATTGAGCCCAACAAAAGCCCAACTGGGGGTTTTTTACTATTATAAAGCCATTGGAGACATAATATTTACATTTTGAGCACTATAAGAGGCCCAACATTGAAAGTTGGACCAGGAGATGTAGCCTAGGAGAGGGGTGAACTCCTTTATCATTTTTGTTGTTATCTGTTTATGATACATATGGTATATTGTCTTTTTTTATGTTGTTAACTAAGATTTAGAATCATTATTTTATGTGTTTTTTAAAATGATCCATTACCCAAAATACATAAAATTTTACTTGCAATTTTTCCATCACCTTCAAGTTTACATAACAGATCAGGAATACACAGTGTGATATGATGATGCACAAAGTTTCAAATGGAATCCCTTAAGAAATATCACAAGGGTGGTTAAGAGCCATACAGATCAAAAGAAAATTATCAATGGAATCACAGGGTATGTAGCATCAAATCAAATTTTGGCTTTGATGGGGCCTTCAGGTAGTGGTAAAACGACCCTATTCAAAGTTATTGGAGGTAGAATTCAAGGGAAGTTGACTAGTTCTTTAACATATAACGGGGTTCCTTACAACAATGCCCTGAAGAGGAAGTTAGTACAAGTTTAAATGTTACTTTGAGATTAAAGTTTCATACAAAATCTTAGATGGAAGTTTTAACAAACATGATCGAGAATTGTGCATAAATTCTCTCTATGTTTTTTAGTAATTCAAAACGATGAAGTGTTTCTTTCAATTCATCGTAAATGAATTTAGGAAGTGAAAACCGAAATTAATGTCCTTGTAAGATTAATTAAGTTGACCAATAAATTACAAAGCCATAAACTAAATTAATCATAGATCTCTTCAACTCATGTAGCACATGAATATAGCAAGTGTTTTGGCTTTATTGTTATACTTTTATTATCTGTTATAGTCAATTAGAACATAAATTTAGCAAGTATTTTAGCCTTATCACTATACTATTACTATAATTCTAAAGAGTAGGCCATCCAAGAGTTACAACCATCTGCGGGATTAATCTGATTGAAAACTTCTTGTTTTGCAGGATAGGATTTGTAACACGAAGGCTTCCTAGTAATATGAGCCAACAACAAAAGAAGTTCTTGGTCTTTTGTAGTTATTTTGTAGATTGAACAATACTATCTCATTTTTTGTGTCCTCGTGTTCTCTCACCCAGAATATCTCGTTGATGATACAGAAGCTCAATTTGATGGCATTGAAATTTGTCTAGTGTGTGAGATTATAACAACCGAAATCTAGAAGTTATTTCTAATGGAGTTGAGCCAACCATGCCTATTTCAGAAAAAAAAAAAAAAAAAATGGAGCTGAATATTATAGTGTTGATTGAAATAAATGAAGTGGATCTGCAAACATAGAAGACAATGAAGAAAAATATAACTTCTTGATCACAACCTAAAAAAGCATCATTCTTTCTGAATTCAAAATGGGTTTCGTTTCTCTCGTTTCATAGATGCCATAGTCTGCAAATGCATTCACAGTCCGCAACAGGAACATGCATTCACAATATTGTAAGGCCAAGAGATGCCAATTGTCATTCTGTATGCACCACAATAAACACTGCACATGCCATAGTAGACACTGCAACAACATGCAGCTTGTGGCACCACAACAACATGCACCACCTAGCAACTTCAAACTGACAACTTACTTTAGCTTAGCATTATAGCATTTCATAGCATTTACTATCTATTAAACTGTTAAACTAATGCTAGCCCTAGTTTACACTTGCGAAACTAACTTCTGAAATAGAGACACATAATATATGTGTATGGCATCTTCGCCTTGGGAAGAGGCCAAATAAGATGATGAAATAAGTTGCCATATGGTTAGTCGACAGTACCAAGTGTATAAGTTGTTGGATCAAGGGTGTATAAGATGAAAACTCAAAATTTAAAGTAAACGAACTAATGCTAATAACGTGATTCTGATTACTATAGTTCCATGCCTAACGACAGGGAATAATAAGACATACTTAGTGTATTATTATCTCCTTATTACACAAAGAGAGTGGGACCCGACCTACCATGCTTAATTTGAGTTTCATTTTTAACTTTTACTCCTTTATTTTGAAGAGAACTTATAAATGTCGCAGTGGTTTGTGTCGTTTGCAAGTAATTGACTCAATAGAAACTAGCCTAATTGCTCATTCCTCTAGTAAAAAAGAATGAATCATTTTTAACTTTTACTCCTTTATTTTGAAGAGAACTTATAAATGTCGCAATGGTTTGTGCCTTTTGTAGGTAATTGACTCAATAGAAACTGGCCTAATTGTTCATTCCTTTAGTAAAAAAGAATCAATATATATATAATGGGTTTGGGAAATGTTTCTTTTAGTCTTTAATTGTTTTATTATTTACATGGATCAAAAAGAGCTATCTTTGGAAGAAGCAAAATTGTACCAGTATTCTGTTGATGATAGTTGTTTTTTTCCCTAAAATGATTTTATTTTTAAGTTTATTAAGGAATTAAGAATTTAAAAAATTGCTTTAATTAAAGTATATTACTAAATATAAGGGCAAGGTTTAATTCCCATGAGGACCTAACCTAAAGTTGTGGGGGCACCTAAGATAGTGGCCAAATGTGTGGTTGCACCCAAAGAGATTATATTAAATGATACCATGACCCCTGCACACGTAAGTAGATCAAAACTCACCCCCATGTCCTTTAATTTAAATTTTGTCAATTGAGTTTATCTCAAGTGGTTGGGAGGAATGACTATTATATGCCCCACCTGGGTTCAATTCCCAAAAGTGACATGTTGAGCTTTAAGCATTTATGTTGAGAATGTGCAACCTACTTCCTCTACGTAGTGCTCGCAACCTACTTCCTATCTTGTGCAACCTGATAAATCACAACCTTTGATTTGTGTACACTACTATGAATATTCTTGAATATTTCGTGGAGGTTAAATCCATACCATCCACCTAATAATTATTGATAATCAATTAAAATTATAGAAGATCTATTCCAAAATAGACATGCCTATCAACATAAATATTAGTAACCAAACTCTCAGCTAACTACTCAATTTATTAAAAATAGCGCTAGTCATGCGTGCAATTTGAATTGCCTAGTTTAGTGGAGGAAAAAAGCCTCATTGTAATTATCAATGTATATTATTGAGTGTATAGGTTTTCCTTGGAGCAAGTGAGATATTTCTCTAGGATTTGCACAAGGAAATAGGATATTTCCTTATATTTCAGGAGCTAATTTCCTCAAGAATTGTGCAAAGAAATAGGAGAAAGTTGGAGGTCTATTTTGGCTAAGTGTTGATTAGAGTAGGTAGAGCAAGAGGAGATTAATATTGCAATGCAGATTGAGCTTCAAGGATCGAAGCTGCCATTGTAATAGATCCATATTTTCATATGATTTAATACCAAACAAAGGAGGGGTTTTTCCTTGTTGGGTTCCCTAGTAAAAATATTGTATTCATTGTGATTGCATGTGTTTCTATTGTATGTTTTCATTTCCGTAGATTGAGTAGAAGAAATTTGTGTGTATTGTTTTCGGTCTGAATCCATTAGCAACTGCAAATTTTGAGATATTTCTACAATTTCTATTATAAAAATAAAATGGAAATATAATGTAAAATACAAAGTAGCTAGAATGGTGGTAGTTTATCTCTTGAGAGAGAGAGAGATGGCAGCTACGCTCAAATGAAAAATGCTATGAAAGAGGCCAAAAGAATAACATTTTTAACATAAAGAAAGAACCCTAAAGGTTCAAAACCCTAACCTTATAAGATGAAGTTTAAAAAGTTTTTCAAATCGTGTGGTCAGTTGATATGTCAACTTCTTTGGAAGAAACTTTTATATATAAACTCCATTTAGGGCACACATTAGTTCATTGCAAAGAAGTATCTAAAGATTACAAATTTTGATTAGGACTAGGGTTAGCATGGCAACCCTTAGAAAACCTTGGCTCCATAAATGGTCAAAAAACACCACTGGGAGCTCAAAATGACCTCATAATTTTTGGACTAAAAAAATTATAGAAATATTACCAAAAAGATAGAGAAAAATCGAGACAGTGGAAGAGGTGGGTGGCCACCTATATCCATCTAAATCACTGTGTGTATGTGGTGGGGAAACGGGGGTGTGGGGAGGGGTTCCATTATTATTCTTATATTTAATATTTTGTTAGTATTTCTTTTCTTGCATAAGTTCATCAAAGTTTTCATATAAGACACTTGACTCCAAACTCAATATCTTCAGTAGTAAAAAAGAACAAAATTTAGTTGTTTATTGAAATATTGAGGGATTCATTATCAAATGTTTAAAATCCTTTCAAAATCTAAAATTAATGTAAAAGTACTAGTCCTTTCAAAATATAGACTAAAATTAATTATAATTTATTATAAAAATATTATTAAATATAATAAAAATCATGGACTACAGTGAGATATTAAATTAATTGAAAACCTTTTTCACAAGAATATCTTCATGTAATACATGGGATGATAGATGTGACGGGAGTCTCTTTAGGTTTGATGGGAAAAACAATGCTTTAGAGAACTTGTGTGCTAACCTTAAATAAAGAGGTAAAGGCAATTGTGGCACTTTAAGGAATCAACATGTTACTCAAACATGACATTGTTTGAATTACTATAATAGGAAATTCAACCCTCAATATATAAAAAGTAGGAGACTGTGTGTTTGATAAAGGGGCAAACCTATTCAAAGGAAGAAACATGTTAAAAGATGGTAGGGAGACACAACCACCCATGTTCGCCTCACACACTTATGATTTCGACACTATTTCCTCATTTGAAGGGGTTCATACCCCTTGGCATTGTAGGGGACAAGCCTTGACCTATCATTTGTCAAATCTTCTCCATGTGGAAATTGCCACATTTAAGCATCTAAGCTTTCCCCCTTTGCCTATTTCATTGCTATGAAAACAAAAATTACTCCTTGCATCTATATCTTGATCATCTTCTTCCCTATCATCTTTCAAATCCCAATAAGTGGTTAATGCTTGTCATGTCAGGGATTGGAACTTGAGAAGCAAATGATGTTTCTATATAAGACTAATAGGTTGACACTCACTCTTATTTGCCCCTAGAAACAATTTTGGCATATGAGACTAATAGGTTGACACTCGCTCTTATTTGCCCCTAGAAACAATTTTGGCATTTGGAGCTTTGTAATGGAGAAAATTAGACTTTATTGGTCATTGCATTTTAAGATTGAACTTTATTGGTCATTGTGTTGGTGTTGAACCATAAAATTATCTACTCATTTTGTTTTAAGATTTTTATTTTTAGGTTACTGGTCCTTTTGGGTTTCTTAATAATTTCCTTTTTTAAAATATTGTTGACTTCTCTCTACCCGGGACGGTACGGTTTTATAATGACACCAAGCGTACCTAATCTTCTCCCAAATAAATTTCGTTTTCATGAATTTTGTTGGGTGTTACACCGTCACAATCTCAAATTCAAGTGGATATTATGAGATTCATTATAGTCTTTATATATTTGTGAATACTTTTACAAATTGATAAGATAAGACATGTTCCAAAGGAGTGTACTTCACATCCATCTTATCATTCACCAATTTCATTATAACCTATTTTGTTTTTATATATATATTTTATTTATGCAAATTCCTCATAAATTAGTAAGTTTTTGTAGAGTTTTAATTTATATTAAATCAATTTCAGGAAAAGAATTGAGATGTAAGTACCTTAATTATTTTATAAGATATTTTCATTTAATCTGGATAATATGCTCGGAAAAATAAATAGATTATTTTTTCACTCAATATTAAGATCGACTTATTTTTATAATCAAAACTTCACAAATATTTTTATAATCAAAACTTCACAAAACTCTGCACTCTAACTGAAACAGTCAATACACTTATGCATTTGATCATTATAAATATTCCTTACAACATAAGTTTTTAGATAAAGTTCATTTTAGTTTTAAAAAATAATAATAAATGTATATTATTATGTATATAATTTTTATAAGCGTGTACTTATATATATAAAGTTGTATATGTATTTTTTAGTTGTATATGTATTTTTTTTTATATTTGTTTTATTATTTGAATGGGAAAAAAGTATTTTTGGAAGAAATAAAATTGTAAAAGTATTATTATGAAGATATTTATTATTATTATTTTAGTTAATTATGGTTGTTTTTTAAATATTTCTTTCTGTATTTTCTATTTTATTGCTTTGTTGTTTTTCTAATCTCTTGCAAAAACCATAGTTTGTGTTGTAACATAATTTTCCTTCATGTTTGATCCAACCAAGGGGACTAGGGACTCCTTTCCTCCATCTGATATAGAAGCATTTAGATGATTGGTGGAAAACTTAATTCCTTCCATGAAAGAAACCCCATCTCAAATCATGAAGAAATGTAACAACTGTCTTGAAATTCCCCTTCATTTGATGTCATGTGAAATGGCTATAAATTTATTAATAAGGTTCTTGTTAGCCAATTCACTGATCTCTCTCTATCTCGCCATGTTATGGCAATATGGATCTAGAAAAGTTCATAGCCTCCATTTAAGAAGAATATTACCCATTTCTTTTGTAGCAATGAATTCCATGCCTTTCCCTTTGATGCCAAGGAAGATCAGGATCTTATCTTTCACATTGGACCCTATTTTTATGGATTTAGAGGAATGTACTTAAACTACTAGGTGCCAAAAATTAATTTGAAAAATGACATCCCCTCAGCAGTACAAATATGTGTCAAATTACCTCATCTTCCACTCCACTACTAGAATGAATCTATATTGAGATCCCTTGGAAACTCCCTGTGGAAATATATTGACAGGGCATCCCCAAAACACTAGTTGTTCACTTGTGCTCACCTCTATGTGGATGTAGATCTCAAAAAAGGTCTAGCTAAATCCATTATGTCATCCTTTAAAAATTGGAAATACGTGTAGCAGGTGAACTATGACAATTTCTTGTCAAATGTTGCCACTACCATGAGTATGGAAATTTTGCCCGATACTATCTAAAAAGTGAACTAGTTGAATTTAAACCTCAATAGCCTAATGAACAATGTTAAGAAACGAGGAAAAAGTGGAATAAGCCCAGGCAATCTGAACCACCCCCAAAACAAGGCCCTGCTAGCACTAGCCCTTCAAGCAATCAAGGTCCAAATCAACAACATCTTGTTGACCTTCTTCTACACTCTTCCCTACCAAAGTGCACTTCATCAAACCAAGGACATCTAGAATTAGGGTCCAACTCGTCTAGTAATGGGTACAAAATACTTTCCCACTACGTTTTTCCTTAATAGTATGTCCCTCCTATCTTTGATCCTCTCTCTGAGTTTGTTCCCCCCCAAAAGGGATCAATAAATCTAATCAACATGTTAATCCTGATCCCCCTCCTTCAAATCATGCAAATGACTTACGAAATTTCCCTATTAAGGTACATTGAACTCAGGAGTCCATCATGACCTACACTCTAGCCATCATTTTACCCTCTTTCATACATTATTATGGCCACATATGACCACTTTTCTTTCACTACTAGACACTCCCTATCATTTTGGATCATCACTTATTTTTAGTATTTTCTATTTTTAATAAGTATACTTTTAGTAGGGATGACATTGATTGGATGGTGACATGGATGATTACACTCCATCAATTTATAATAACTCATGCATATGCCTTCCTTGAGTAAGTCCTTGAGTGAGTACATACTTTATTTCAAATTTTTAGTAGCTACCACCTTTTCCACCTACCCACCGACTTTTATGTTGACTTTTAATTCCATTTTTGTAGTTTTCATCGGTATTGATTGTAGGTTTTAACCCTGTATAGAAATTAACTGCAAATGAATTCTTTAAACAGAAAAATAAACAATGGCGAGAACAAAAAACAAATATATAGAGATATTTTTCCCTGGATCCCAAAACCGGGACTACCAGATTGATTTTTCATTATGTTCCTTTCAATGTTATAATACATATATATACATGTCGAAGCATTTATAAACCCCAATCCATTAACCTTGGATTAGAACATAATCGTAGTCCCCTTAACAGGATCTACAAAATACCATGGGTAGAAAACCATCATGCCCAAAACCATGTGTAAAACCCATGCACAAAACAATGGGTAGGTCTGCCCACCATCTTTGGTTCCACCCCCGATCCTTGGGTCTTCCCAACTATTATTGGGTCTGAATAAAAAAAAATTCCCAGGGCGATGCCCTAGACCTCGTGTTGACCCCCTGCTGGAAAGAATATAACACGCACCCAACATTGATTGCATGTTTGAGTTATTACATCAGTTATGATTGATTTCTAACTTTGCTTACATTCAGTAAACTCTTTTAATAGGTATTTTTCTAAGTTAAGGTCCTCCCACTTCAATTTTGGTTTTCTAGCTATTCTAGGAAACTACTCAAGTTAACTAAGTGCATACATAAGGGAAACCCAACCTAATTCGAATTGGTTCTCCATCTTGGGGATTCTATATATTGTATTCACATTCAACAATAAAAATTCATATCAGATTTGCATATCATGTCTATTGTGTAATTTGAATTCTCTTTGGTTATTTAGTCAATTTTCTAAGAAAACTTTCTCTCTCTTCTCTCTTGTTTTCCAGTAGCTTGTCTAAGTATTTTTTCACGGATAATTCATGAGCTTGTGTTTAAAATCTTACATCCACTTTTATAAACATGGGCTCTTCTTGCACCACTTCATGAGCTTGTGTTTAAAATCTTACATCCACTTTTATAAACATGGGCTCTTCTTGCACCACTTCTCACCATTCCGATCCTTAAAGTTTTGAAGATTATAAGTTTGGAGATGAATCAAAAGAAAAAGATGTCATGAGAGAGAAATGTCACAAAACCAAATGATGTAGAAAACCATCAAAGGAGAGGTCAGAATCTCAAGCAAAGTAAGAAAAGGATTTAGGTAAACAACAACAATAGAAAGAAATGGCTTGGAATTGAGAATGATGAGAATACAAAGTAGATCAAACCCTCTTACAACAGAGAGTTAAGAAAAAAGGAATTTAACCATAGTTTCCAAAAATGGTAAGGGGATGGATGTAAGGGAAAAATGGAATGGGTTAAGGATTTCATTAAGGATATTATGAGCCATGTCAAATCATATTATGGGCCATGTCAAATATGTGGGCATATACTTAAGTTACTAGATTCACTTTGAAGCTAGTAGTAGTTGAAGTTCCATTCTTCAAATGGGGACGATTATGTGGGCTATCCAGAGTGGTTGACGTTGACCTCTGAAGTGCTTTTTCCCCATAGTTATAGAAAGGATTTTTACAAAAGCAATTTGGTGGGACAAAGACAAGGTCTAATTAAGTTGGAGATCACATTACGACTCTTTATAAGGAACCTTCGAATTGACAACGACAAGCCGCCCACCATTGAAGATGAGCAATATTTATAATATTGATTAAGTATTCAACATTCATTGCAATGCAAATCTAAGTGACATTAATTAAAAAATTCACATTTTCAATACCTTTTTCTTTCTTCATTTTTGTAAAATAAAGTTGGAGTGGGTTTGAGTTTGCCAAAAATTTAACAATCTTCCTTCCTTCACATGTACTTAATAATCTTCCTTTACATGTCAGCTTAAGAATAAAAAATATATTGAAAATAATATCTTTGATCCTCACATGCAATTTTGTGTTAAATGACAGGCGGCGGCGGCCCCATTGTACGGTCAATGCATTGAATGTACCACGGGCACCGTGCCGTACATATTTTTAATTCATTCGTTATTTAAATTCTGAGACTTTGGCTTTAGATTCTTTCCATTTGAGTTTTCGTTGAACCATAAAATTTTCTAATCATTTTGTTTTAAGATTTTTTCATGTGCGGTGCTTACTTTCACATTAGGTTACTGGTCCTTTCTTATCATTTCACTCGCTTCATTATAACATATTTTGTTTTTATTTATAGGGTGTAGATTAATAAATTTGTGTGGTTTATTTTGTTTTTATTTATAGGGGTAGATTAATAAGTTTGTGTGGTTTTTTTCTTCTGATTGGATAAAAAATATTTTATAAGACAATTTCATAGAATCTTGTTAACAACATGTATCCAAAAGGTAAATAGGTCATTCTTTCATTCGTTATTAAGAGTAACTCATCTTTATAATTAAAACCTAGTAGCTAAAGAAATAATCAATACACATATTCATTCAATCATTATATATATTCCCTACAACATGATGTTTCATAGAAAAAGTTCATTTTTAGTTTTAAATAAATACACACATTTTTCTTTTCTTTTCTCTCTTTATTATTATTTATTTATTTTTTTTTTTTTTTTATTTACATGGGCAAAAGAAGTTTTTTTGGCAGAAATAAAATTGTGGAAATATTATTATGGAGATAGTTATTATTAATAATTATTATTCTTTGAAACTAACTTTTCAGATTAATCATATCATCAATATTTGTTGGTTGAAGTTTCAAACCCTCTAATGTGGTTCATTCTCAAGACTAAGTATAGTTTTGTTTTGTTTTGTATTTTTGTTTTTTGTTTTGTTTTTGTTTTTGTTTTTTTTTTTAATGTTTCTTTCCATGTTTTCTAATTTTTTTCTTTGTGGTTTCTCAAATCTCTTACAAGAACCCTAGCCTATGTTGCAACGTTGTTCTCCTTCATGCTCGATCCAATTGAAGGGATTGGGGCTCCCTTCCTCCATCTGACATTGAAGCATTCAAATGATTGGTGGAAAAACTAGGCCCTTCCATGAAAGAAACCCCATCTCAATTTGTGAAGAAATATGACACCTCTCATGAAATTCCCATTCCTCTGATGTCATGTCAAATGGCCATAAATTTATCAAATAAGGGTTTCATTAGCTAATTAATTTTTCTCTATCCATCTACTCATGTTGTGGCAATGTGGACGTAGAAAAGTTAGGAGCCTCTAATCAAGGGGAATATATGCCTTTCACTTTGAATCCAAGGAAGACCAAGATCTTATCATTCACATTGGACCCTATTTCTATGGATCTAGAGGAATGCACTTAAACTAATAGGTGCCAAATTTTAATTTGAAAAATGGCATCCCCTTAATAGTTCTAGAATGGGTCAGATTACCTCATCTTCCACTCCATTATTGAAATGACTTTATCTTGATATCCATCGGCAACACCCTTGGGAAATAGATTGACATTGCATCCCCAAAAGACCAGTTGTTCACTTGTGCTCACCTCGGTGTGGATGTAGATCTCATAAAAGGTCTAGCAAAATCCATTATACTATCCTTTGAAAACTAAAAATACGTGTAATAGGTGAACTATGAACAATTTTCTGTCAAATGTTGCCACTACCATGAGTATGCACATTTTGCCTAATACTATATAAAAAGGGAACCAGTTGAATTTAAACCTCAATAGCCTAATGGATGATGTTAAACAATGAGGAAAAAGTGTAATAAGCCTAGGCAAGTTGAACAACCTCCAAAGCAAAGCACTACTAGCACTAGTCCTTGTAGTAACATGTCTAATATTTTTTTCACATAGATCTTGAGCTTGTGTTTAAATCCTATATCCCGTTTTAGAAACTTTTACTCTTCTTACGCCAGTTCTCACCATTCCAATCCTTAAAGTTTTGAAGATTATAAGTTTGGAGATGAATCAAAGGAAGATGTCATGGGAGGGAAATATCACAAAAAATGAGGTAGAAAACCATCAAAGAAGAAGTGGGAATGTGAAGAAAAGCAAGAAAAGGATTTCGGAAATCAACAACCATAGAAAACAATGGCTTGAGATCTAGAATGGTCATAATACAAAGTATATCAAACCCTCTTGCAGGAGAGAACCACAAGTCAAGAAAGCAATGAAGTTTGCAATGGATTTTGAAAATTGTAAGGGGATGGAAGTTAGGAAAAAAAGGAGTCAGTTAAGGATCTCATTAAATTTCTATGGCCTTCAATCCTTTTAATCTAGGAAACCAATCTCAAGGAATTTGAAGCCCTAGAAACAAGTAAATATTTTTGGAAGTGTTGTGAAGGGACAATATTAAGTGGTAGAGGTGCCTTTGGTGACATTTGCATCACTTCAAATGATAGTAATTTTAGTAATGACTCTAGCTTCAACACTCAACATTGGTTATCCACTTCTTTAAATAATAATTATATGGGGGGGATTTCATTACTATTATTATGTACATCACAGTTAATTGTGGGAAAAAACTTAATTTTTGGTAATTTTTGGAGCATTGTAGGATAAATAACTTTGGCACAACCAAATAATAGGCTAGGGAATTCAATAGCACCTTGGGTGTACAAGAAAAAATAAGGGGTAACCTTATTCATGATCCATTTAGACAATATCTAGAAGATTTCATCGCTTTAATGATATCATTTGACATAAAACCTTCTCAAGCCAAATAAACATGGATTAACAAGGGACTTGGACTAATACATACAGAAAAACGTATAAACTGATTTCTAGTATATAGCAACCTTTTAGAGTCCTTCGTTATGATATCATCAAATATTATTCCCTTGTCGATATAAAATCATTGGCCCACTTACTTTGAAATCAAATAAGCTCCAAATAATGGGCCTCTTCCATTCCACTTCAATATGCTTTAGCTTCAAGAAGAGGTTGTTTTGAATATAATTATGGAGGCCTGGCATTAGTGGGCTACTAGATCCCCCACTTTTATTTGGGAGCAAAAAATCACAGCCACCAAATAAAACCTTGAAGTCTTGGGAAAAATGTAGGCCCTCCCCCTTAAAAAATAGGCAACGAAAACCAATAAATATTTTATAAAAGGTCCAACCCAAAATATACATCAAGTAGGTTTTTGTTGATCTTGTTCAAGAAGAAAAGTAAGCTTTTCAAGCTTATCAAATATCTCTTCATGATGAGGATTTAATTTTACATCTCAAATATAGAATTTTGTGGCATTGGGAAAGGGATATGTGCCTCCTTATTTCACAAACAATATCATGCCAAGGTGTGGAAAAACAATGTCAAGGAAGTCACAATTAGGGATGGTTCACTCCTTCGCTCCTTTAATTCCATTATAGAGGTGGCAATAAATAACTATGAAGATATTTTCTCACTGGGATAGGCTATTGAATTTGAGGAGGTGACAAAAATGTTAGTCAATATCCCAACTATTATCTCTCAAAAAGATAATGTAGTTCTCACCCATGAAATCAAGGAAGAGGAAGTGAGAGTCGTTGTATGGAGTTTAGAGCCAAACAAAGCTCTAGGTCCTAATGGATTTTCCATCCACTTATTTATCTCCTATTGGAAGTTGATCAAGGAAAATATACTTGAGTTGTTAAGGTGTGTTCAAAAATCTTTTAGGATGGGGGGCACTATCAACTATACCTTCCTTGCCCTTGTGCAATGCCTCATACAATATCTTATCCACATTAATTGTTAATTGATTGAAACTCATTCCCTCTAAGATTATATATGAAAGGAAAGCCAACTTCATGGCTCATTGAAAAATTATTAACCACATTATTATGGTTCGAGAGGTTATTCATTCAAGCAAGACACATAAGGAAAAAGGAATGGGTATTAAAATCAACATAGAAAATGCTTTGAATCAAGTAAGTCAGTATTTTATCTTTTAGGTCTTAACTAAATTTGTCTCATGTCCTTTCACCAAATGGATTGTAGCTTACATCAACAACATTCAAATATGTCCCCTAGTCAATGAAAAACTATCCTCATTTTTCTTTTCTAGTTGAGGGATTAAGTAGGGTATACCCCCTTTCTTCATTATTGTACATCATCATGGTTGAAACCTTAAGAAGAAAGTTAGAATATGAGCATATCCAAGGAAACTTCCCAGACTTCAAGTTGTATAAAGAGTTAAATAGATACTCCCAATTCAGAAATCATATCATTCTGTTGAGAGGAGACTCAACCATAATGGCATCATGTTTCAAAAGGATTGTAGACCTAAAGTGTTAGGGGGTCTCATCAATTATAGAAAGTTCCAAATTTATGCCTAAATTTCCAATTCTCTCACCACAAGGCTCATCTTAAGGATCCTTTCATTCACTATCAAGGATGATTGTAAGTCCTTCAAGTACCCAAGAATGCTTCTTTATCTCCATTCTCAGTCTCTACATAAGTGGCATCCAATCATAGAAAAATTCAAGAACAAGTTAAAATAATGGGTATCCTAATGGTCAAACCCGATAGAGAGACTGGTGTTACTAAATTCTATTTAGGGGTTTGGGGGGCATCCCCTTGATTGGTGGGGAAGGAGGGGGACATGGCGATCTAAGAAACTCCTTAAGGAAGTTTTGTTGGTTCCATTATGTATTATTTCAAACAAGGCTCTCATCCCATTGTAATATAATCTCAGTTAAGGGATTACATAATATAACTAATGTTAACATATTAGAGTTTTAGATATTTCATAATACATATTTATTATATTATGAACAGTTAACTTAATACAACGAGATAGAAAGAGGTGCAACTCTCAATTACATTGGTTTTTCCAGTTATCGGTTTCCAAGGTAAATCTGTGTGTTTGTGGGGTCCATTGTTATGCCTAGTTTTGTATTTTGTTAGAATTGCTTTTATTGCACAAGTTTATCGAACTCTTCATATAGAAAAAATTTTAGGGGCTAAATTTTACCCATTAGCTAATTTTCTTTATTTTTCCAAAAAATGATTCAACAATTTCCATTTTAATTGTCCAAAATTTATAGAGTAAAAGTATTTTACTTTAAAATTCACCAAAATTTTCCATAAAATATATAAAATCCTTAGAAATTTTACTATTTTTACAAAAATATTGGCAAACATTTTATGGTTGACATGCTAACAATTAGTAAGATTAGTCAACATTTCTACAGTTTAAGATAAGTATAGATCCTAAAGTTTTCCCTAATCAAAACAAAGTAGGAAACCAAAATGTTATGAAAATAGACAGGTCTACTAAAACTTAGAAAGTGAGAAAACAAATTGCTTGCAACTGTAATCCTACTACTAAGATAATAATTTCAGTGTCCACTTTACTGGATGTCCTCTTGGATATAATGGCTTACATTAACATGATATAGTGATTTACATTGTTATTAATATGAATCCATCCCTATGCTTAGTCTACCCAACTCCCGAGAAGACTCGTTTATTGTTTCCCACACTAATGACTACATTAACTCTCTTAAGGAAATTTATGTCAATCTTACTCACATTGTGTGTTGTATATTATTTTGTTTAAGTTAATGTTTTGTTAATAAAATGTTAAAAAGTATTTAGGGAAATTATTTTTGTTTTATTTTAATTAATTTTTTGGGTCAATTTAATATGCCACTTGTTTTAATTTTAATAAAAAGGTGTAACGCACCCCCTACTACCCCTAGCCCTAATTAAGGTTAGAAGGGGGCAGTTACTAAGCTGACCCAATCTCCATGGTTTAGTTATGGAAATGGGGCCTAAAAAAATTTCAACATTTTTCGACTTCCTCAAAACTTATAACGAACAATATCATTGCATTCATCCCATCAAGATCTTTCCAACGATATAAATTTCGCTCCAATCTGACCTTTGGATCAAAAGATATGATCAATTATAGCCTTGGTCAATCAGATTATGCCTGTTGAAAAATAGAAACAAGAAAATCCTAATTTAATTTTTTCCTTGAATTAAATTAGAAATCAAATTCTAATTCTAATTCTCATAGAAACTTGTAATAGTTAACTAAGTTAATTTGACTTAGTTGGCTCAGTTAATTCAAGTTGGGAGTGTATCTAGAGTCATGTAGAGTGGTTCCTAATTAGGGGCTCGTGTTGAGTTCTTTTGAGTTGTAATTATTTAATTCAGTTTAACTGAGTTAAATTCAGTTAAACTAGTTCCAACTAATGGAGGAATTAGTGGGAGATCTAGTAGTGGGGCGTAACCTACAGTAGTGGGGTGTAACGAGCACTGCTCAACTAGTAAACTAAATATTCACTCATAATTAACTCATGCATGTCAGATCAGAGAAAGACCTAGTTGATATTAGAGTTAAGGGACAATGTACTATCAGTTGTATAATCATTTGAATTATATACTTGGCGCATGAAATCAGAGTAAGGCCTATGATGGATTACAAAATTATGGATGAGGAATTTTCCAATTAAATATGGATGAATTCCCTAGGAAACCGCGCAAGGAAATAGGAGCTTGGCAGACAACAGATTTGGCTAAGTATTGGTCGGAGCTTATTTGTCAAGCAATGAGATAGATTTTGATAGTGCAAAGTTTGATCGAGCTTTAGCAAAGCATTGTCATATTCTCAAATTTTCTGACTAATGCAATATACAGATAGCATGGGTTTTTAGTTGTGGCTTTTCTCGGAAAATTATTGTGTTATGTGTGATTGAATTCTTCCTTTTTACGCTTCTTGATTTCATCGATCAATTATTGTTTCTACTGATGAGTAGAGTAGATTCAAGTCAATTGTTTTAACATATTACAATCTGCAGTTGGAATCTACAAGGAATTTCTACAATGCCATGTCATCAGATCTGCCTCTTGGCATCCACATAGTCCACACACAGTTGTCCACGTCATAATCCACGTAGTAGCTATCAACCACTTCATGTATGGGAACATACATATATATACATAAGTTGTTGATCTATCCATGCCTTTCTATGTCCTATGGGACTTGTTTACGGTGTTGGAAATCTATCAACCAAGCGTGTCTCCTCGATATGAAGTCCCAATTAGACCTCACACCATTTGGAATAGGAGCCCCATCTGGGATATCAACCCAGCTACCATGTATTCTTATGGATTTTCCTTGGCTACAAAGTTTAGCACAAGAAAGTTATGCATAGGTAATATTGGATCAGTAAATGAGTATGCCTGCAGAGTGTTTGGTTGTAATTGATTCAAGGTTCTTCTGCTATAGAGAGAGAAATAAAGTTAACCTCTAAGAGAGAGGTAATAGTACCACATTAGTAGAGACACACTTAACCAAAAAGGATATGTCTGACGTCTGTGGAATAGTCCACAACGATGTGACAATCATTACAACCAATCAACAAGAATGATCTATCTAATATCCCGTGGAATAGTCCACAAGGATGTGACAACAATAGTAACGATTACAACACATTCTCAATATAATAAGTACTAAAATAACCAAAATAGTTGAACTACTTTAGCACAGATGAAAGAAAACATGAATTATAAACATCCACATAATAGTCTTACAAATATTCATAATCCATGCATGAATAAAGTGTTGACCATGAGGCTTCTTATATTAAATAAAAGTTCCAAGACACATTTATACAATGAACACCACTAGCTCTAATAGTGGAGCATTGGAGCCACTCCTTACTCCCCAAAATAACTAGCTAGTATCTCTAATGCCTTGTGGAAAGAGCCAAGGTGAAAATTTATTTGCTCTTATAATGAGGGTGTATATATAACCAATGGGGTGATGCTTCACCTTCCTTGTGACTTTTTGACTACCCTCATGATTTTTTGAATTCCTATGAATTTTCAAAATTACATGACTATTCATTTTATGCATGTCCTTTGGACTTCCACTTTACAATACATTTGAATAGATAATTACATAATCCACCATAATGATGTGCCATATGATGACTCATGACAAGACATGACATGATACTAATGACATGGACTACATGATGATGTGGCAGTGCCAATCTGTCCTTCTTACTATTTCTTTCTTTTTATCTTCAATAAGAGATGTATCCAATGCTTCATCTTCATTAGAGATATGTTTTTTTCTTCATATCTACCCTCCAAAGGGTTGTGAATCAGATGGAGTCTTCATGTTGTCCTGATCTTTGGTATTTTGTTGTAATCTGGTGCTCCTTTGTCTTATTGTCTAATTTTGATCTTATTTCCTCAACTCCTTAGGTGTATTCAAGCATGTCCTCCTTCTTCTTCATCTTTCCATAGCATGATACAGTTTCTGCATCTTCAATCCACTCATGACAAGACAACATCAGTCCGATAAACTCCTAGTCTAAGATGTTGCATGATGATCCACTGACTAAGCTGAAACTAGGTGGTAGGCCGAGGGAGAGGCTTAGTGACTGTGCAATTATGTAGCTCAGGCATTCAAGGGTTAGGCTTGAGCCTTGAGGTTGTAGAATGCGCAATTTAGGCTTGGACTGAGCAAAAATATTGTACAGTTGGGGAGCTCAGGGAGCCAGGTTGAGGGCTTGAGCATTGATTTTTCCCATTGCTTGGTTTTGGAAGACATATGAGCCTAGGTGATTGCACAATTGCACAATTCAAGAGCTCGGGACTAAGGCTTGAGCCTTGAGGCTGCGCAATGTGTAGTACAAATTAGGTAGGAGAGAGAAATTGTGCAGTTTTGGGAGTCAGTGAGATAGGCGAAGGTTTTGTACCGTTTCAGCCAAATGTGTAGTTCTTGGAGACAGAGAAGGACTGGTGATTACGCAGTTGTGCATTCAAAGAGCTCAGGGCTTGGGCTTGAGCTTAGAGACTGCACAGTGCGCAGTTGGAGCCAGGTTGGAGGGATGAATTGCGCAGTTTTGGAGGCCAAGGCTTAGGCTTGAGCACTGAAACTACACAGTATGCAGTCCTAGGAGGAAGGAAATTTGCATTGCACAGTGTCAAGAGGCGTGGTTGTAGCTTGAGGGCTATAACTATGCAATGTGTAGTTTAGGAAGGTCAGATGAGGCTAAGTTGCTGGGAGTTTTTTGAAATTCGGCTAAGTGTGGGATCAGTAAAACTGATGTGAATATTGATAGGACTTGACTGTGATCACACACTTAGAGTACTTGACGACACAACATAGATATTCTAGAACACATTAACAACATACTTCCCTCAATGCGACAACCTTTATGAAAAATTATGGCAAGTGCGACACTAAAGGTACACTTTGCAACGACCATGACGACAGTTGTGCAAGAGTGCTGAAAACCTTGGAAATGAGTGAAACAGAGGTTTAAATGGTAAGATTGACTCATTTACACAAAGATAAACTCTTGAAACCGCCAAAAATAGCTCATGTACATTGTGCAACACTTGACCCACTAGAATACAACAAGTTCTAAAGTGCAAATGACACTTGCGATATGTGAAAAACAGTGAAAGAAAAACATGCCATAACAAAGGTAACATTAAAATGACACTAATTAGAGTGAAAGCAAGAAAATGAAAGAACCAAAAACATGAAAACAACACTCGTAAAAAGAAAGGTGTGTGAAAGCGGCAGTTTGTGAAACTCACCAAAATAGAAGTACAAACGCAACTAGAAGTGAGAAACTGTTGATGCCAGTGTGCATTGATTGTCGTCATGGATTGGACATTGCACATGCACAACCTTTATGGACCATGCTATGATTGTGTAAAATAATGCACTCATGAACTTGTTGCATACTGAGCATCTGTGAGCAAGTACCCTTGACACTTCCAATCCAAGAAGGCAGCTCAAAAGCATTAACTAACCAAGAGGTGACTATGGAATGACCGATCTGAAGGTCCATAGTAGGCTCCAAAATTCTAGTGTGGGAAAATATTTGGAGGGTGTTTGATCCGAACTTAAACAGGAACGCAAAAAATTACAGAGATAACCATAAACACATATATGCAGCGGAAATAATACTTCATTTCATTAATGTAAAATAATGAAATATGCTTACAAACAGTAATGGAAATAAACCAGCTAGGGCGATGGTAGCTTACCTCTGAGAAGAGATGTGGCGGCTACATGTCTCTCCACTATGTTACAATGAGGCTCGAAGGCCTATTTATTGTTGAGAAACAATGGAAAACCCTTCACATCCCAATACCTAACCCTAGAAGATGAAATACCAAATTCTGGGCCCCGTTTGGGTAAATTGGTACATCAATTTGCCGGGGTCATAACTTTGGCATACGATCTCCGTTTGACGCATACAATAGCTCGTTAGAAAGATCTATCCAAGAACTACCACTTTGGGAAGGGAAACATTCGTCCATGGACCCATGTTGACCCCAGATTTCCCAAAAAACGCCGTTTAGGGCCTCAAAACGGCTCTGGAAGTTCATGACCCAAAAAACTACTAAAAATAGTAAATTGTCCTACAATTTAGGAAACTAAAAAGACTGAAGAGACAGTTGTGGGGGTCCAAATTGGATAGGTGGGTGGCCACCAACATCCACCTGGATCATTCCTCCACCCTTAAGAATCAATGGTCCCCATTGCGTTGAATTCCTCCGTGAGATGAAGAAGCTTCTGCTGAGATGGGTCTCTGGTGAGCTGTTCTGCAATCTCTAATTTGTCCAGAAATGGTGGGAAGAATGGTCGACGACAATCCACATTGAACACTAGGTGCAAGCAAAGGAATGGAAGAATGTTGTGCTTCAAATCATTGTTGCTCGTAGCCTTGGTATTGGTGTAAGGACCATGTTGGAGTGGTCTGAGTTTCTGATGGGTTTTGGTAAGGCGTTCTCTCTGTAGATGTAACCAAAATTTGTTGCCCACCTAAAACTTGTGTGGTACCCCTATGGGTCAGGAGAAGTTATTCATGTGTTCTATCATGACCGTATCCCTTTGCTATTGCTGCTGCGTGGAGGAACCCTTTGCGAGGGTCATGGATGTAGCAACGATCTTCCCGTTAATTTGGGAGCGAACCAGACAGAAAATAAATTTCCTATTCTATGATATGAGCTTACTGCCTTTCTTAGCAGTGATCAAAGAGGTGGCGGTAAGTGGACCTACTTCCGGTATCCTGTATAATGAATCACCCAAAGAAATAATGACAGCGCGAGGCCTTGACTCATACACACCATGTCGCCTCCACAAGTATGGCTGGCCTAATAGTACATCACAAACATCCAGAGGCGTAACATCACACAATACCTCATCTATGAAGGGCTTGATGCTGTAGGGAAGGCAGCACTGCTGGCGGACTTTGAGATCTCGTCCTTCATGAAGCCACCCGATATTGTACGGCTATGGGTGTGGTGTAGTCAGTAGGCCCAACTGCTTCATGACCTCTGCTGAAATGAGGTTCTTTTGGCTGCCACTGTCGGCAATGAATTGCAGTGACGAATCCTTCACCCACATCTGTGAGTGGAAAAAATGTTCCCCCTCCTTTGGATCTTCGGGCTCTTTTTTCTGGATCTTGGCAGTGGCAACAGTGGCGCTGGGATCTACATCAATGATCTGCTTCCCTTTGCCATTCCCCTTGTCAGGTTTTGGCTCAGGGTCGAAACATGCATCTGATTCGGAAG
Source organism: Pinus taeda (assembly GCA_000404065.3). Lineage (NCBI taxonomy): Eukaryota > Viridiplantae > Streptophyta > Pinopsida > Pinales > Pinaceae > Pinus > Pinus taeda. The sequence goes on along the minus strand of APFE030703078.1, from coordinate 21,499 downwards.
CCTTCAACTCAACCACCAGGAACTGCTTGGTCCGACACTCACTTGTGTTATGAGTGGGACTCTTGTGGAACTCACACCACTTTCCTGTGTCCTTCTTCGGCTTTGTGGTGTTGTTATTTTATTGTGGCTTCAATGGGTTGTCTTAGGTCACCCCGCCTTGGCTTTGTCCTTTGGGGTTCGAATTTGCAGATCCAAAGTCTCGCTTCTTCTATTTGAACTTTTGCTCAACTTTGATAGCGTATTGGTACGCCATGCCGAGTGAGGAGATGTTCAAGAACTCCATCTCTTCCTAGATGTATCTATGTAGGCAGTCGCGGTATTTGAGTACTAGATGCAGATCAGAATCTTTAATACCCAACTATGTGTGAAGGGTATGAAAAATGTTTGTGAACTCTGGCACATCTTGGTCCCTTCCTTGCCGCTGCGTGGTCCACTTTATGTATTTGTCCTCATAGCTTTTGACAGGGTAGTACTTCTCCTTGACAGCATCCTGGAATGAATCCCAAGTGGGCGCAACAGAAAATAGTGAGCCCGTGCTTTCATTCTTTTGCTCGCAGTAGGTTTCCCACCAATCCTTGACGTGAGGGGCTGCTTTGAGAAGAGAAAAAACAATCTTTTCCCAACTCGAAAATTCATGAACAGAAAAGTAACCCTCTAGTAGATTTAACCATTTGTCTATGGCATTTGCATCTATTTGACCCTCGAATATGGGGATTTCAAAATTAACTTGTACCTTAAACGGTGTGGCGTTTCCAAAGTCGTTGTTCGAAGCCGATGCGTCACCTCTGGGTAGCTGCTGAAGGAACTGCGCAAAGCTATCCATCATCGCGTTCCTTTACCACTCTAGGGCTTCTTCGAGCAAGATTTTGATAGGATCTCCTGCCCCCTCATCTTTCTTCTCATCCGCCATGGGAGGCCGTCGGGATTTGCGAGGCTAGTCTTGCAAAGGTTTGACCAGTTCAAGCCCTAATCCTTATATCCCGACCTTGTTCGGGGACATGCAAAGAAAAACAGAGAAAAAGCAGACGCTCTATACCACTGACCAGAACTTAAACAGAACGCAACAAATTACAGAGATAACCATAAACACATATATGCAGCGGAAATAATACTTCATTTCATTAATGTAAAATAATGAAATATGCTTACAAACAGTAATGGAAATAAACCAGCTAGGGCGATGGTAGCTTACCTCTGAGAAGAGATGTGGTGGCTACATGTCTCTCCACTATGTTACAATGAGGCTCAAAGGCCTATTTATTGTTGAGAAACAATGGAAAACCCTTCATATCCCAATACCTAACCCTAGAAGATGAAACGCCAAATTCTGGGCCCCGTTTGGGTAAATTGGTACATCAATTTCCCGGGGTCGTAACTTTGGCATATGATCTCTGTTTGACGCGTACAATAGCTCGTTAGAAATATCTATCCAAGAACTACCACGTTGGGAAGGGTAACAATGGTCCATTGCCCCATGTTGCCCCCAAATTCCCCAAAAAAACGTCGTTTAGGGCCTCAAAACGGCTCCGGAAGTTTAGGACTCGAAAAACTGCTAAAAATAGTAAATTGTGCTACAATTTAGGAAACTGAAAAGACTGAAGAGACAGTTGTGGGGGCCCAAATGGGATAGGTGGGTGGCCACCAGGATCCACCTGGATCAGTGTTTTTCGCAAAAAAAATAGGACCCAACACATACATGAGGATAAATAAAAACTTGTGGTGCCCACTCCATTAGAGTTGAGCCTACAGTGCCACCTCATTGCAAATATAAAAATCTCGGGGATTTCTCAAAACAATCCTTCGAAAAGGTTTTGGATACCTTATGCTTGAATTGTCGATATTTCATGGACTATATAGCATGTCCCTCCATTTATCGGGCATGTGACGAACACATAACCCCATTGCAATGAACCCCAATGAGTCTCCACACTACTCCCCACCGAACTTTTGGGGGCTTTCTTTCCGGGTTGCGTTATCAGTGCCAACTTTGCACTTAGGTTTGGCTTCCCCTCTTGTCCGATAAATTAATACACTTGTTCCATGCAACACTTGTCCCCATATAATGGGCCCCACATGTCAATTCACCTTAGGTATTAAATCTTGGTCGTTCTATCGAGCCCTTCATCCAAATTTTCTAGGGTGTGAGGTCCAAAGTGATGTCATACTTTTTCAATCCGCTTGCATGGGCGAGGTCCCACATAACCTTCGAATTCCAACCATTCATGGATTCCCCATTGTGTGTGATTTTGGGAGTTTTCCCTGCTTATGTGCTAGGAAATAGGCCCCAGTACCACCTTATCCTGGAGATTTGGCCCTGGGATTTTCCCTTGCTACTTCACTTGAAACCTCTACGGTCAACCAATGGCCTTGGGCACTTCTCCATCAACAACTCAGATCTTCCTTACCTATGTGCTTGGTCATTGTATCTTGTCACGGGGCTAAAGAGGGTTACGCCATTTCCACCTGGTATCCTATGCTTTGAGTTTAAATAAATTATTTTCCCGCAGTTAGCAACTACTCCTTAAACATACAAGGCCTTCACCCAAGCCCCTGATACATAGTTGAAGATATATGATGGCATACACAGGCTCTTCCTGGTTATCCCTCCTAATCTTGTAATGATATTTAGTCATGGTCATGGACCTCTATACATAATTCATCATCATCATCATATAATATATCTACACACACACACACTACGTTATCTCTTCTGATCTAAAACAAGAAAAAGGATATCCCAATGCACATTGTCATAGATTTATTTGTATAGAAGGACTGTATGCACACCACTGGACTAAATTTCCAATCTCAAAATAAACCTAGAGGCTTTTTAATAAGATATTTCACCTACGCATTTAACCAATTATTAAGGTTACAATATGGTCTAGAATTAATCATAGGAAAATTATTCTTCCTTAAAATCCTTACACGGATCATTAGCATTCCTCTTTTACAATTGGAGTCCCAATTTCATATCCCACACACCACATTCAACCAATGTAAAACATATGTACAAAACATTTAAATAAGGAGCACAAGTAAACACTTATCTTATGTAGCACAACAAATTGCCGACTAAGAGTGGAACTCTAACTCTCCATGCAACCATAGATGAGCCATGTTTACTTGTAGTTGTCAACCTCGATCCAGATTCTAGTTGTAGAGTTGGAGTGCTTCTTAGGAGGAAATTCAACCAGCAAAACTGCTAAAACAAGATGCCACAAGGCCACATTGCCTTCATCCACCAGTTGCACAAGCATTCACTCTGTCCTTTCATACATAATTAATATCCATGTTAGGGTACCACATTGCAAAGAGTATTAGCTCACTTTTAGGAGATGATATTCCACATTGAGGAAGGTTCATCAATGGAAAAGCTATGGATGGGTAAAAGGAGAACCTCTCTAGTTGGTTCATCAGTGAGTCAAGCACCAAAGCTTCAACCCCAAGGAAACTATTGGTGGTTCATCATCCCTCACAAACACCTGAGTGTCTCTTTCCTCTCCTATAGGTTCATTAATCCACAAGCTTCCAAAGGGTTCTTCAGCCTTATAGGCAAGACACTACTCTCTATGAAGCTTTTACCCAACAAGCCTCTATGGGGGTTCTTCAATGAATTTTTATCTCTCCTAAGTTTACTTTATGCCAAATCTGATCACTTCACCCTAATTGGTTTCTCACCTCCACCCTTGGAGGAATTTTTTTCATAGTATTACTCCTTGCATTCTCTCCTCTACTACTTATGCATATGAATGAGAGGATAAAATAATGCATTCCCTTCTTCCATTGTCTATGTGTGTGAGAGATAATATGAGAAAGTTTTTTCTTCACCACCTACATGTATGTGCAACATGTGTGATGTGTCTACTCCTCTTCCCGAAATGGTCTAACTGTTTATCTCCTTCATAGTTCCATGCCAATCAATCCCTCAAACAATGTAGTCCACACCTGTATTTAAATTTTTTTCCTCTTCTTGCTTGTTTATGGCGCTAGAGGACACCTAGACCTACCCTATTCATCCAAGTTAAGTTTATTGTTTAGTCAGCTCCTCGACCAACTAGGACTTATTTTTAAAACAACCCATTCTTAAAGAATTCTCCCTCAAGCAATCTAGAATATGTGTCCCTTCTCTCGACCTTTAATTAATTTCAATTTATTTACGAAGGGAAAAAATTATTAACTAGGGGATGTTGTATACACGACTTTGTAAAACATTTACATTGTATTTAAATTTTCTTCTTCTCAGCAAATAAGAAAGCATATGTTGCCTACATCTGGTCATCCATTTCCCATGTGGCTTCCTCAAAACCCAAAGTTCCTCCAATGCAATTTGACTTGCTCTATTACTCAATTATGGAGTGTGAGTTTCCTTCGATCCAGGATGCATAAATGTTTTGATTAGAACTCTCCCTCTGGTTCTACCTATAACATAGACCAATCAGTCACATGATTAATATCCTGCACATATATTTTGAGAAAAGAAACATCGAAAGCATCATGAACTCTAATTGATGGGGGCAAAGCCAGGCTATAGGCCATTGGCCCTATGCTTTCAAGCACTTCAAAAGGCCCACAAACTTGTGGTGCCAACTTGGCACATGACCCAATTTTTGATGAACTCTTCTTAGGTGTAACTCACAAGAAACAATGTTCCAAAATTTGAAATTCCCTGTGAATTCTATGTTGATTCACATAACTCTTTTTTCAGTCTTGTTCCACTTTTAAATTTCTTCTAATGGTTTGCATTTACTGCTCCATTTCCTTCAATATATCAGGCCCAATAAGGACCCTATTCACTAGATTGCTCCAGCTAATAGGAGTGTTACAACTACTCTCATAAAGCACTTCAAATGGACTCATTATTAGTGACTCTTGATACCCATTATTTTATACAAACTCCCTAAGTGGAAGGCACCTTTCCCACTTATTGGCTTGGTGCATTACCTACATTCTTAGCATGTCTTCAAGAATTATGTTTGTTCTCTTTTTTTCCCATCAGTCCGAGGATTGTATGTTGTGCTAAATGCTAGCTCTGTTCCCAAACCTGTAAATAATTCTTTCCAAAACGTTGAAGTGAATTTGGAATCTCCATCTAAGATAATCTTCTTAGGAATTCCATGTAATCTCACTATCACCTTGATGCAAATTTGAGCCACTTCACTGGTTGAGTTTGAAGACTTAAAAACCACAAAGTGAGCCACTTTTCTCAACATCTCAACCACTACCCTGATTGAATCATGTTGTTTTGGAGTCCTTAGCAGCCCTGTAATGAGGTCCATCGAAATCACTTCCCACTTCTATTCTAGAACATGAATAGGTTGCAATAATCCAGTTCGGTTCTTGCACTCAACCTTCACTTGTGGGAACTTTATGTACTTGAAGATAAATTCAACTACCTCTCTCTTCAAACTAGGCCAATAATAAAACTTCTTGATGGGCATGAGGGTCTTTGGGTATTCATAATGGCCAGAATATGGATTTACATGAAACTCTCTTAATATGAGTCTCCTCGAGTCGCTACTGCTTGGGACATAAATTTTGTTTTTAAATTTAATTAGCCCCTTTTCTGTAAGGCCATAGTCCTTACCTTCATTGCCTTGAGAGACTTGTTGTAGTTTCTCCTTTAATTGTTGATACCTTTTGCCACATTTCCCAACATTTATGATCCTTTCCTAAAAGATTCATTCCATAAGAACTCATAGCTGATATATGATGTATTTTCACTCTCCTGCTAAGTGCACCAGACACTCTTTTCTCCTTTCCTTTTATAAATTTAATTTCAAAGTCAAATTCACTGAGTGTAGCCAATCATCTAGCTTGCTTTTCATTTAGCTTGGGTTGTTCTAACAAATATATCATCCATCCATGATCAATCATTAGATTAAATTTCGTATCAAGAAGGTAGTGTCTCCACATCTTCAAGGCATGAATGATGGCAACCAATTCTAGATCATGAGATACATAATTATGCTTGCACTCATTTAAATTTCCTGATTCATAACAAACCATGTGGCCTTCCTGCATCAGGACTCCACCAAGTCCCTCGTTGATCCAGATAGCTCGAGAGACACACATAGGACAAGGAGGACCCAGGGAAGCTCAAAAATCAAGGTGTTTGGATTATGCTTGAACTAGGACCAAAGCATAGATCTCGTCTTCCTGATTGCGGCGGTGCGAACGATTCGTTAATCGGAATCTGTATGCAAAAGTTAAAAGAAATCAAAGTTGGGCTGACTTTTGATGACTAGGTAGGCTTAAGGAGGCCACAATTTGGACTTTTTCTGACCACCGGATTCCGACCAACCTAGGCCAGATTCCAGGTGAAATTGTGGGGTCGTTAATTTGACTTCTGCGGCTTAAAAAAACGAATTTTAAAAATGTGCATTTGTTTGTTAAATAAAACTATATATATATATATATATAATATATATATATAATATATATAATAATATATAATATATATAAATCTAATAAAAAGGGGGTGGGGGCCACCAACCCCACCACCCCCCCCCCCCCCCCACCCCCCCCCCCCCCATTGTAAACCAACATAACACATATATAAATAGAAATTCGGGGCCGACGGGGGTCGAACCCGCCCAGCCCACGTGGGCCAGCCCAAGGCAGCTCTAACCCCATCCACCATTAATATGACTAAAAAATTGAAATGCGGGTATGATTTTGTGGTTTAAAAAAAGTGAGGAATTTGGATTTGACCACCTAACCTCCTCCTTAATAAATGGAGCCCTAACCAACTCAACGAAACCACTTTCTTGTTAACTCCACCCACAAAAATTTATATAAACCCAGAATTTATTCAGTGCATAGGCAGATGGAGGAACCAGGAGAGGGCATGCAAATCGAAGCGAATTAATTAATCTTTAATGCAAGAACCATGAATTTTACAGGACGGCCAAATTTCCACTTTGTTAGATTTTGACAAATTTTATATGGATTCAACACCTCTAGTCGCCACGAACGCAATGGCGAGATCAGATTCACCATTTGAGTTATAGATTTCCATCCACCCATGGAGCAGAATCTTTGAGGAATCTAAGGGGAATCTAAAAGATTCCTTGAGCCCTAGATTCTCAACTTTTCAGAATTCAGATTTTGGATAGTCAATTTTGCACTATTCGATGCCACAAATCTGATGGTGAATTCAGATTTGTCATTCTCTCATTTCATTTTCCAACCACATTTCTAACTACGAATGGAGGTGTGAGCATTCATGTGCGAGCAACCATTTCCATGTGATCGATGCCGTGAGATCGACGGTCCTAACAACTTCAGCAGTGTGACATCATTTTCTTCAGATGACCCTTGGTTGTGAGGTATGTGATGGGTTCATGTACTTCTTCTTTATGCATTATGTTGCACAGATCCTTGATTGATGTTGATGCAGGATCTTGTTTCTTACATGTTTTCATGATTCCTTGCTTGATGTGATGCGGAATCTTCTATGTGATGTACTTGTTGTCATGATTCGTCATGTTATGTGTTGAGATCCCTTTGTTGTATGTTGATGGGATACTCATGTTGTCCTCATGCATGTTTTGCATTGAGATCCCTTTATGCCATGTTGGCGGGATGCTCATCATGTATGAGTTTGTGTCATACTTATAGGAGTCTTTTGATTGAGAGTTCCTGTCACGGAACATCTCTTAGAGCCACTCCTGCGTGAGGGTGTTTTTCCTTATATGATATCGATGTCACCTCCATGTACATCACTACTATTGAAAACACTTAATGCAACAGCCAACACCATCTTGATACTGGGGCCCGGAGACGTAGTCCCTCTTGGACGAACTCCGTTATCAATGTCTTATGTTTGTGATGCTGCACTCATGGCCTAGGGCAACCCCTCCTTCTAGACCTCATCCCAAATTTAAAAGTCAGTGTTTTATTCCCTATACACGACATTGCCCTGAGCTAAACGTGTGTATATGCGGGTCTGTGTATACCCAACCCGCGTGTATGTTTAGAAACACTTAAAAATAAAATCTCCTTAATTTCAGGCGGAGATCACAGGTTTACCTGTTGATTACTTGTTAGTGCTCGTGGCCCCACTGTTCCCAACGAATTCCCAACTAAAAAAATACTTTGGGAGAAGTATAAAAAGGCTTCTATGGGAAGGCCAAAGGGAGGAGAGAAGAGAGAGAAAGATTACTATGCTGAGATTTCCCTGACTAGGTCTAAAGATCCTTGTCACTCCTGCACTTCCCCCATTCTACAGGAAACCCTTGTTTCCTTGTGTGTGTTGATGATTTCATACTACTTGAGATATCATGGAGTAAGTCATGGAAGGAGTTTGTTAAAGGCTTGAGACTAGACGAATCCGGAAGACGGTTCCGCTTGGAGCCTGCGAAAGGACGAATCAAGTGAAATTATTCCTTTTCTGTACTTTATTTGTCTATAATAAAAGAAACACATGTCTTTGTTCCTGATATAGATCTTCTTCATGTTATGATATTCATATTATGATTCATGTGTGAACGGTTTTTTAATTGCATAACTAACTACGTTTCCTTATAATATGAGGATGGTTTCTTTATGATGTTTAGTCTATATACTGTTGTACTTTCTTGAATTGATTGTTTTGCAGGTCAAAGGAGCAAAGGAACTCCAAGAAGGGTTTGGACCCTGGAAGGATCTTCTCAAATGTAGGACCTCAAGTACGCCCCCTATCATAGAGTTTGCTTATAGTAGAATTATGGCTATATGGAATGTGTGTTTCTTTGCATAGCTAACCTCCAATCTGCTAGGGTATTCACCCAAGACATTAGCGGAGTTTATCCCACAACAGAATTGGTGACTCCACTGGGGACAACACTATTGTTGTTCCTAGTTTGGGTGTATTCAAGCCAATCAGGGCTCAGCTGTCTATTTATCTTCTGTTACTGTGTAGTTAGTGCCTGAATTGTGAGCTTTTATCAGTTTTTTCCAGACTGTTTTTTGTTTTTCTTGGAAGTTTTTTATATGCTGGTTTCTTTGTTTACAGAAGTGTATATACGCATCTTTCCTTAAGTGAACCTGCATATATGCATGTCTCCTTAAGCCTTGTCGCATATACACGCATTTGTGTGCAAACACAGTCGCGTATATCTTTAATTTTCAAGATTTTTAAAATTTGTTTGTTTTTGGAAGATAGTATGCTGGTCTGATTCAGTTTGGAACAATCATTGTCCTGTCATAGTCTTTAGTTTTACAGCAAGCGTCTTGTTTCAAATTATCTCTGATTGTGAAAAGGTTGGTCTTGTTCATTTTTCTTGCAAACGTCATTTATTTTTGCTTAAGCACACAAGGTTTCTCGCAAGGAATCTTGGCTGCTCTGTGTATTCAGGGCATAAAGATTGATTTCGATCTCTGTGTTGAGTTTTGTTTTAATGACTTTTTGGTTTGCATGTTTGAACTATTTTTATGACCATCTGGTTTTCTTGCTTTCTGAAAGTCGTTTGTTCACGCTTTCTTGAAAGTTGTCTTTTCAATCTTTTGGTTTCCATAGTCAAGCTCGTCTCGCTGTTTTTTTATTTTTAAGAGCATTTCAAAGAACCTTTTTGTTGAGTTCCCACTTTTTTTGTGTCGCAAACTCGCAAAGTGCTTCATTGCCTATTTTTCAGTCATCAAGTTTCAGTCTTGTTACAGCGTTTTTGAAAAGTCGTTTTTGAGTTGCTTTTGAAGGAAACTTCTTGAAACTTTGTTTTGCTTTCTTGAATTTTGTTTTGATTGAGTTTTCCTTTTTGTTGAGTAAAAGTGCCTATTTGTCTATCTTCATCTTGCTTTTTAGTGCTTAGACGAAATAAGCAACAAAAACTTATATTCCATCTAAACATTTAAGTGGCAAATCTAAAATCGATAAACAAGCAACTTTCATCTTTTGATTTAAGAGTAGTTTTGAATTTTGCATCGGCATGTACTTGTTGCATTAGGATTAGTTTGTGCATCTTTCTAGGAATTTATAGTTTTGTTAGCTTTTGTGAGTATGAAATTTGAAGAAAAGAAAAGAAAAAGTTGTACCTTTATTTGAAATTCCTTTGAACCCTATAGAAATTTTTTTTCATCGAAAAAAGAAAAACAAGTGCATTTGCATGTAGTTTGGTTTTTATTAATTTCTTTTGCATAAAAACACCACCAATTTCACTTCTGTTATCCCTTGAATTAAATAACAGCCCATTAAAATCAAGTGCTAATTTAAAATATACTAGAACTTTATATTTGTCGAGTTAGATACATCAACAAGTTTTAGGATATTTTAGGGCCTTGGATTAGGTGAGTGGAGAGTTAACTCTCCAAGGCCATTTTAAACTGTCAAACATAAGAGTCTGAATAGTGAGTGAAAATCCAATAGCATTAGGAAGACTAGGAAAGCTTCAGATCTGGGAGTTAAGCATGACAGTCTGTAAAGACAGGGAAGAGAGATACCCCCTCTCATACTTGTTCGAACTTACCTCACAACTGTTCCACCTGGCTTCTAATACGAGTTGGTAACCTTAGTTGCTACTCCTAGGGATCTACACAGGTGGCCGCAGAGGGGAATCCCGTGGCACCTGACATCGATGTTGTATCACTCTCAACGATACTGCTGGAGGGAACCCTTGCGAAGCTTGGGGGCTTGCACCGGCGTAGGCTGTTGTTAGGAGGTCAGCGTAACTTCCTCTGTTACCTTCGCTGATAGGACTAGGCCGTCATTATCCCAAACTATCTTCAGAAGGCCCCTTACTTCACTTTCTTGTATTTTGGTGTTCAGTCCTAATCACCCAGAGCGGAAATAGTTGGAAGTTGTTTGACTGGGTGATATCTTTAGGGACTTTATAGTGTGTGCTCTGTGCTCCTAGTTGACCTAGCTTTCAATTTTTTGAGTCTTTAGTTAGATCTTAACAAAAAATTCAAAGTCACTGATCGATCGCCTAGACGATCTCGAAAACTTCGTGGTCTTTCACCACCAAGTTTAGAGCCTTCACCTAGAATGCGCAGAGGTAATACTGCCGGTGGGTTTCGTCCCGTGGCAGCTAACACATCAGGGATTGATCCTCCCCTCGGGGGAATCAGTGTTCAAGATAGACCTGGTACTTCCACAGGACAAGAGAGAAATACTCCAGTACTTTTTCGAGTTCTTTTTTGGACGCAAGATAACATAGAGGTAGAAGAACTCCTAGGGTCGTTAGCGGCTCCGAATTCTCCCCTACCTCCTAGTCATCCGGAAGTATTACAATACGGTGGGTCTCCAATGCATCAACCGTCAAGTCTAGGTCACATTACGCACTTACCATCAATGGCCACTACTAGAAGCATGGCTTCTACTACAAGTGCTACGACTGTGCAGACTCCAATATCTGTACAAGGGGGAGGAACTATTTCCATCCCCTCCGCTTCTTTATTCGGGTCTTTTGCTAGCACATCTTTAGTTGGGACTACCTCCATTCCTTCTATGAGTGGAAACTCCCAAACCAATGCTTTTAGTTCTGGATTTTTCCCATTTGGCACCCATTCACAGGGTATTCCGTCAGTTTCGTTTAGTGCCACCACATCCATGATGGGTGGATCAGCTTCATTCCAGGGTTTTCCTTTTGGAAGTGGTCATATACCACATTCCAACCCAACAATTGGATCTATGCCTTTCTCTTCTTTAGGACAAGGTAGCAATCCTTTTCAAGGTTGAACTAACCCTGCGGTTAGTAGTATGGGAACTGGGAATTCGTTTCTCGGCCAACAAGGGAATAGGCCATACTCCACGGTTAGTTCATTTCGAAGTATTCCTCCCCTAGCCTCTGCTTGGGATCCTTATCAGAGGTTGTTTGCTCCTTATAATCCTTTAGGAGGAAGCTTCGCTGGTTATAGAGGTTTTGCGGCCGAAGTTGGTCAAACTCCGAGTTATGCTGGATCACAAGGCATGCCTTTTGATTCAGCTGCTTCTGTAGGTTACTTCGGGTAGCCTGGTGCCTTCCAAAATCTAGGCCAACCTTTTTAGAACTTTGGGAGTTCCGCCCAGTCTGGGTGGAACCCCCAAGGTCCTCCTAGGCTTCCGTTTTTGGCAACTTTGAACTTGCCAGACCTCACAAAGTTAACAAACGATACAATCAAATATAATCCGGCCTAGCCTCCGGTCCCAACCAAACTCCCTTCAGACATTCCAAAATTCGAAGGGAAGAGCGGTGAGGACCCAGGCGACCATGTGACCACATTCCATTTGTGGTGCTCATCGAACTCCCTTATTGATGATTCAGTTAGGTTGAGACTTTTTCAGCGCATCTTGACTGGTAATGCGGCCAAATGGTATATAGAGTTGCCAAGGGGTAGCTTTACATCTTTTGCCGACTTAGCTAATATTTTCTTAAATCATTTCCAGTTGCCTGTCCGTTATGACGCCGGAACTGAGCTTCTGGCCAATTTTCGTCAGGACACAGCAACTCACATTTCTGACCATATTCAGGAATGGAGATGGAGAAAGAGGCTCATTAAAGCCAAAATCCCTCCGGAGTACCGTCTCAAATGGTTTTTGAAATCTTTACAACCTGAGATCTCTAAGGATGTCTCGATGTCCGGAGTTTACTCTGAGGAGCAAGCTATTTTTAGGGCCAAGCAATTAGAATTGATCTACTCTCAGTCTGGGATCCTACAAAAATACTTGCCAGAGGCTCCTGGGTCAAAGGTTGACATAGCCAAGTTGAAGCCAGGTCCCCATGGGGATGGTATCGTTGGATCGGTAGATACGAATGCGGTGAACTTGTTGAGCCAATTGCAGCAGTTGTCATTGCAAACTGCTTCAAACAACCAAGTCACATCGTCCACTACTTCGTCTTCCCAACCCTCTTCCATTAATGTTGTCCAATCTGATAACCCCAAAGGAAATCAAAATTCCAATGGGAAAAAGAAAGGACGAGGTAAGAAAAATAATCAGGATGGGAAGGCTGACACAAATAAATCCGGCAAAATACTGGTGGGGGTAGAAATGAGTCTAAAAAGAAAGTCAAGTTTCCATGCAAGTGTGTAGTGGAGACCATTTAACTCATCTCTGCCCGAAGATTTAGGATGCTCAGCGCTTGTTAGGGCAGCAAGGGGCTTCTAGTTCTCAAGATGTGTTAACCAACCCTTTTCCCCAAGGGCAACAATTGGTTACTGGCGCGAGTTCAAATCCTGGTACCTCCTCAGGGGGTAGCCAGGAAGGGGAAAATTCATCGAATGTTTTCATGATGGATTCTAATGTACATGTGGCTACTGGGTCACATAATTATGGTGAAGCTGAAACTTCTAAGGACAAAACTGCTCCCGGAAATATCGACCTTCATATTGAGTGACCCCCTGTTGAGACTATACCACGGATACCAAAAGGTTCCACTAAACGCGCGACTATCAACCCTAACGCTAGGGCCGCCCAAAATTATTCCATTGTGGAGGATCTGGCCCAGAGTCCATGCGCCATGTCCTCTTTAGAGGTTCTCCAGTCGTGTCCAGCTCAACGAAGTGCTTTACTCTCGGCAATTGGGGCAGTTGATCCAACCAACTCTTTAGTGCTCACTTTTGACATGTTAAATGTCAAAAAGCGACTCCCTCATCACATGGCTTTCCAGATAAAGTCTACATACCGAAAGATTAATATTTTTCACACCGTTATTGATGAAGGTTATAGATACTAACCTAGACTATAATCTCCTCTTAGGAAGGAATTGGGTATACGAGATGGATTTCGTCGTTTTGACTCTATTTCGTGTCATCTACTTTCCTCATGAAGGGAAAATCGTTAAGGTTGATCAATTGGATTATTGTCCAGTTGATCCTCAAGCAACTTCTAACTCTATTGTCCCCTTAGTGGATAACCCTCGCCCGCCTATGGAGAATCTAGGAGTTGGGATGTATTCCTCATTGATGGGTACCTTTGAGTTTCCCTCTCCCATCGCTCGAATCAATGTCGTTTCATCATCCAAGGAGTATCCTCGAGAAGGGTTCTTCCGCACTCATTATTTTTCGGACCCTTGGACCTTGCCTTCACCTATGACCACATTAGTTGAAGGACAAGTAAATGGAATGGCATCCCCTATGTCTGCGGCTGAGCTTAGATATCAATCTATCGTTAACTCCGCAGACGACCACTATGCTCCTTCTTCTGAAGAGGAGTTTGAGGGTTATGTGGCCTCGGCTTGGGCCTTTGATTCCACCTTAGCCTTGGACTACTTAGATACGGTTTTACCTTCTGAAGAAGCAATCCTCGAAGTGATGATGGGTGTAGATCGACCTTGGGAAGACTTACACCATCGTTCATATTTCCTTCCTCCATTGCAAGAAGTGGAAGCTAGGTTCTCCAAGCTATTCACTAGTGATGTTTGTAAGATATCGAATCCTTTGGCTCCAACACACTTTCATGCCAAAGGTAATATGTCGATGATATCAGAAAAGATATCTATAAACATCTCTAGGGACCTGTTACACAGTAATTTGTCCCCATCCCTGTTACCCCTTCTCCCACACCTTGGAGGACTCATTCCGAGACCTACAAGAAGTGACATGACCTGCAAACACTTGCATTATATTCCCCTAGACATGAACTTCATATGCCCTGAAGACAACTTCTGCAAAATACCCATAAAAATAGCCCTTTTTCCATTGGCGCGGTTTCACTGTCTATCACTCGCGCCAATGGAGGAAATTTTCCAAAGAGGGTGCGCCAGCTGGCGCTTTGTCTCACAGTCGCACTCGCGCCAGCCCAGTTGGGTAAAGTTTTTAACAAACAAACTTACGAAGGTTCTTCCTAGCCCACTCATGAACTGAATCTATATTGAGTTGGTTTAGTTTGGCTTCGAATCTCCATAAGAGGGAAGTAGTTCTCCACCTCTCATGGAAGCTTCTTAGTGATAACGCCAATCCCATGAATATTGTGGATGATCCTAACTCCTTCCCCTCTATCTATAAAAGCTTGTCCTTTTGCCTTTGACAAGCTAGTTAATAGTTCCAAATTCTAGTTTTGAAGTCCCAAAGTCTGAGAATTACCAAGCTCATGCTACAAGAAGCCTTCTTCATTCCCATGAGGCTAAATCTAAAGTGAGGAGATTCTTGTCCAAGTAACCAAGGAGAGAGAGACTTGTTTCCCATTCTCAACAAGCTTTGCAAGGCATGTGTTGCTGATCACCCAGCCAAAGGAGGATTTGACGTCAGAACTATGGTTGTATTCTTCTTTGTTTATCAATAGTAGATGACTATCATTATGGTTCCACTCTTATTGTCTTTATAATGATGATTGAGTTATATCCTTTCTGACTGATATATAGTTGCATCTATTGGATTTTATGCTTTTATTTGTGTCATTCTTTGCATGTGCAGGTGTCCATTCACGGGGATCGTGCGGATCGTGACCAGCCGGAGAAAAGGAACGGGAGCGACGACTCTCCTACGAGTACTAGCGTTGGAATCCAGGTAGGCCTTCATGATTGGTATTTAATTTTCAATTAGGAACCTGCGTGCTAGCGTTGTTTGATTGTTGCTAGACCCCATTTGGGCTAGTAGGGATCGCCTCTGTCTGCAGAGGGGATTTACCTCCACAACAGGACCCTAACGTGATTGAGAATCTCTTCATCGAAATTGAATGTTCCCCTGAAGAAGTGAAAATTTACACCGACCTTTTCAAGGAATTTTGAGATGTATTTGCTTGGTCTTATGAGGAAATGCCTAGCATATATCCTTCTATAGTTCAGCATGAGATCAAGACGTATGAAAACACTAAGCCGGTTCGTCAAAGACTTCGACCGGTTAATCCTAGGAAAGCGGCAACCATTAAAGCCGAAGTAGAGAAGCTACTCAAGGCGGGTTTTATATACCCCGTTCCTCTTACCGATTGGGTTTCTAATCCAGTCCCTGTAGATAAAAAGCAAGGAAAAATCCGAGTATGCATCGACCTTAGGGACTTAAACAAAGCTTGTCCGAAAGATAATTACCTCACGCCATTCATTGATCAGATTATTGATGAGTGTGTTGGGAATGAGATTTTTTCCTTCATGGACGGTTTTTTTGGTTATAATCAAATTTCTATCCTTCCTGAAGATCAACATAAGACGGCTTTTATATGTCCTTGGGGTACCTTTTCATATATAAATATGCCGTTTGGTCTCAAAAATGCTGGAGCCACTTTCCAGCGGGCCATGTCATATGCTTTCCACGACATCAAACATATCATCAAAGCATACTTGGATGATCTCGCTGCTCGTTCTCGAAAAAGAACTGATCATCCCAGTCACCTTCGAATGGTTTTTTAGCGATGTCGTTTTTATAAAATCCGGTTGAATCCCAACAAGTGCATTTTCCCGGTTACGTCCGGTCGGTTGTTAGGGTTCATCGTGTCAAATGAAGGGATTAGAGTTGATCCCTTCAAGGTAGAGGCGATAGTCCAGTTGCCTCCCTTGTCCTCCATTCGACAACTTCAAAGTCTTCAAGGGAAGGCTAATTTCTTAAGACAGTTTATAGCAAACTATGCCGAGATCACCAAAGGGTTTATGTGTTTGCTCCGCAAAGGAGTTCCATTTGTGTGGGACGACTTTGCGCAGCGGTCATTTGATGCTTTGAAAAAGGAATTAGTCTCTGCCCCACTTTTGAGTCCACCGAATTATGGTAGGGACTTCCTCTTATATCTCACTGTAGCAGAATCAACCATTCGTATGGTTCTCGTTCAGGAAGACGATGCTCTCACAGAGCATGTGATTTATTACTTGAGCCAAGGCTTGATAGGTCCTGAACTTCGCTATTCTCCGGTTGAGAAGTTGGCCTTGGCAGCTGTCCACGCTGTCTAGCGGCTCCGTCATTATATTCTGCTACGCAGAATTTTTGTCTTGGCAGCAGTCAATCCGTTTCAGTTTGTCCTTAGTAGCCGAGTGATTGGGGGCAAATATAATCGATGGATTGTCATTCTACAAGAATTTGATCTCGAGTTCTTGTCCGCCAAGTCCAAGAAATCTATGGTTTTTGCCGAGCTAATTTCCAAGTTGCCTTGTGGAGAGGATACTGTTTATGAGGAAAGTTTTCCCGACGAACACTTATTCCTCATCTCTTCACTCGACCCTTGGTATGGAGATATCATTGTTTATCTCCAGACTTCGAAGTTTCCCTCTACTTTCTCTAAGGATGAATGTCGCAAATTACATCACCTCGCTAAAAATTATGTTATCATTGGTGATACATTATATCATTGGGGGGTTGATTCAATCCTTCGGTGTTGTTTAACCTTAGAGAAGGCAGAGTCAATGCTAAATGATTGCCACAACAGAGCTTGTGGTGGTCATTTATCAGGGCTTGCTACAGCTCAACGTATCTTGCGTGCTAGCTATTTTTGTCCTTCGCTCTTCAAATATTGTGTTGAAGCAATCAAATGCTGTCACCCGTGCCAAGTTTATAATCGGAAGATGTGCGCACATCCAGCTCCTCTTTTTCCCGTTGTCACTGTCGATCCCTTTACTAAGTGGGGTATTGATTTTACGACTTGTCATCTGCCTTCAGCAGCAAATCACAAGTATATTATCATGGCCGTAGACTACTTCACGAAGTGGGACGAGGCCATGCCCACTTATAAAAATGATAGTGAGACAGCGGCATTGTTCCTTTTTAATCAGATTATCTCAAGGTTCAGTATCCCAAGAGAGATTGTCACTAACCATGGCAGTCATTTCCAGAATCAACTAATGTCTGAATTGGCTCTCAAACTAGGTTTCCAGCAGGGACATTCGTCTCCTTATTATCCTCAGGCAAATGGATAGGTCAAGGCAGTAAACAAAACTCTTAAGACGATCCTGCAAAGGACAATTGATAAAAATAGATCCAATTGGCATCTTATGTTGTATCAGGCTCTATGGGCATACCGAACCTCTGTTAAGACTACTATAGGTTTTACACCTTTTCAGTTAGTTTATGGGTTGGAATCTATCTTTCTTGTCGAATGTGAAATTCCATCTCTTAAGTTATCTATTGAGCTCCTTCCAAAGACCTCTCGTCTCGAAGAGTGCCTCCTTCACTTGGAACATCTCGATGAACAACGTCGAGATGCAGCTACAGTAAATGAGGCTCATAAGAAAAGGGTTAAAACCCAGTATGATAAAGTATGAAGGTGACCTCATCTTGGTCTATGACCAAGATAAGGACACCTTGGGGGCAGGCAAATTCAAACCTATGTGGTACAGTCCCTTCATAATTAAAAGAGTTTTAACAAAAGGGTCGTATGAGTTAATTGATTTCAAAGGAAACAAATTGGAAAAACCCCGAAACAAGCTCTACCTTAAGAAGTACTTTGCTTAAGTAGCAGCTAGGCAATGGCTTCTTTGTACATTATATATATGTGTACATATTTTGTCGAGATTTTGTGATATCAACACTTTTTGGTCTGCTTTGGCAGGTGTTGACGGATGACTTGGTCTATTTTAGATTCACCGATGGTGCTAGTCGGCACACTCGAAATCTCGCTTCTGCAGCTTGGGTACTGTATTATCCAACTAGTCAATTGATGGTATCAAAGGGAGTATGCATAGGTCCCACTTCAAACAATATGGCTAAGTATACTGCCATCATTAATTTGCTATCTGAGGCAATTTCTCATGAAATCGACTCGTTGGTAGTTTATCTTGATTCACAATTGATAGTGTCACAATTAAATAACATTTATCGGGTAAGGGATCCATGTTTATATCGCCAGTATTTAAGGGTGAGGTTTTTGCAAAGATCATTAGTTATATTAATTATTTGCATATTCCAAGATCTCATAATTGGTTAGCTGATTCTATCGCTAATCAAGCATTAGATTGGCACATCAATCATTCATCACAATAATTAAAGCATCAAAAGGTCAAACTGTATATATATATCATAAAGCGTCTCTAGTGTATATAAGTCTGTTAAAAAAATATACAAAATTGGGACTCAAATTCCCATAATCATGTCCACTATGTCTAATTCCCCGGCTCAGGATGAGCAGCTAAGTAGGCAACTACTGCATTGGCTACACACCTAAAAGTGCGGACCCAGTCACGTGGCATACCAACCACACGACGTTGCATCTCTATAGGAAGGTCCTCTACCGCCGCCATCGGAACTCGGTGGGTCAGCCTCACCAAATGTCGTTGAACTATGTGTAGAGTTCGCTCCGTGGCTGCAGCCGCCTCTTCGGCCCCTTGTCCGCGACGCTTGTGCCGTGGGAACTCCTCTGGTTGTACAGGCCCAATATCTGGAACATGATCATTATATTAGTCATTTGAAACCTATCAAAAACATTTTCAAAGTTCATTATTATATTTGAAAAAAAAATAAAAAATCATAACATCAAAAATCACTTACCAATGTCGCCCCATGCCGCGGTCGGTGGTAATGCTAGATCGAGATATCCTTGGAAATCCAACTCGGCATAGGGGCAGTCATCAATGGCGATGATCTGTTGATCCCACCAAGAAAAGAAGTCGTCATCGAAAGCAGTCTGTGGGACCTCCCCACCTCCCAGATGTTTCATCAGGTCAGTCCACCTACCCATTCGAGGATCTCGTGGGGCGCTGATTGAAGTTGGTACTCTGGGACAAAGTGCAGGGACTCTCTCGAAGAAGAAAGAACACAAAATAGTCCCATAATTGAAGTTTTTGGTCTTTCCTCTCTTAATAGAAGTGAGTTGGCTTTTCATGCTAGCTAGAAGAGGAGTACACCAATCAAACACAGTGGTGAGATAGTCAATTGCCACGCTGATGTTTAGCCACGATGCCTGATGCAGAGAAGCAGATCTGTTCACTTGAGCAATGATGAACAGGATTATCCTCAATGGTAGAATCACCACATGTGTGATGGAAATCTGACTTCCGACTTTCTTCGGATGTCCGGGGCAATATATCTGTAAGTAGTCCTTGATCGAGAGACTGCTCCGTGTTCTCCCCCAGGAATGTACTACCTCTCCCCTTCGGGAAAGGCCCGTAATGAAATAGATATCTTCCACTTCTATCCTGAGTGGCATCTGGTCAATCATAAAAGCATCCTCCTCGATGTTCCAATAATCAAGAAGCATCTCGAGCAGACGTGTGTTTGCTTTCATATTTGGTAATTTGAAGAACTTCAGCAAACCGCATCCCCGTAATGCATCCAAAGCCTATGGACTATTCATAACTTCTTCATCTACTGCGGTATGCTCTCTTTCTCGCCAGGTGACTGTCATCCTGAAAGAAAAATCAATTTGAACCGTTAATTTTTATGTTTGAAATGTCCGCGGCGTATACGCGGGTCCCTTTACACACAGTTGCGTGTAGGGCCCGCGTGTACATGGGTTTCATATTACCAACCTGCGTATACGCCGCGAAGAAAGTTTTGGCAAAAAACTCAATGGTAAAACATTAATCAAAACTTCTAAAACTAGTCACAATCAATTACAAGATAAGAATGAGAGTTAACTGGAGATTTTGGAAGAATTTGAATAGTTGAATTTGGCGTATGGGAAGTTAGGTCCTTTTGCTCCACTTCTTTGCTCTCAAACTCAAATGGTGAAAATGGTGAGTCCAAAAAACTTTTTATAAGCTTTTAAAATGTCAATTTTTTTCAAAACTTGATTTTGTTTGGTCTCATGTAACTTTTAACTTGGGAGCTTGGAATGTCGAGAATGGTTTGATTTTTAGGACATTTTGGACGTTTTCGACAGTTTCGAGATGGTTCCATGACTGCTGACCCATCATGGCAGGTATCATTTTGTCACTGGCATATAGGTTAGGGAAGCCATTTTTTCCGTTGGATCATGCATACTAGCCTCCATCTGTCAATACACTTGCCATAGGGTCGATCCCATCGTGTTATTGTTCGCAAACCATCTTCACTCGCCGATTTTTCAAACCATGACACGATGGTAGAGCCATCCTTTACATGGGCATCGTAGTTAGCACCTCACTGACATTTGGTGCCCATGCTGCTTTATTTGAGTAGGCTCGGGAGTCCTCTGTAGTTCCGCCATGACTTATGCGTTGAAGACTCATTCCTCTCAGCTTTTTCGCTTTGTTCTGGCCTTATACCCTAGAGGCTCCTTTGTGTTGAGTTGTACTGCTGCATTGCATGTTGACCATTTGCACCTTTTGGCCTAGAGCCGGCTTCACTGGACTCGTGTTTAAGCCAACTTTTGACCATGACGTCTGCAAAAATCAACCTTGCATACCTTTAAACCGCTGCAACTTGACATACCTTGACCCATGGAAAGGACATACCTTTGAGTGTCACCGACCAGTTTTCGCCTCCCTGCATTGAGCATAGGAAAGTTCCCCTCCCAGGAACTAGATCATCTGTTTCACCAACACTCATCCTTTTCCATTATACCATAGCATTCTTTTATTCTTTTTCGAGCTTAACAGAAAAAGACAAAAAAAATTAAATATTTCAAAAAGAGCGGGAACGAGACTGTATTTCCACTTATTATTGGCAGCAAGAGTCAGTTGTGTCGCCCTTGAACAAAGCACTCAAAGCAAAGTCTCCTCCGTGTGGGTGGGATTTAGTTTGACTTAGGTTCGCCATAACCATTGTTATC
>APFE030703077.1:212192-228597 GCA_000404065.3 Pinus taeda | reverse complement strand
ATGACAACTTTGATGAAACAAAGAAGTAGATGGTCATAAAAAGCGATTTCGTTAAGCAAACAAAAAGTCACCAAAAAGAAAAGTTGAACACAAATATTGATAACAATCTTTCTGCTCTGATAAATCAGAGCAGCCAAGATCCAATCAAGAAATCTTGCGTGCTTTTAGCAAAAAGATGATGACGCTTGCAAACACAAAACAAGACCAAAACTCCTTATAATTAGAGAGAAATCGGAGTAAGACGCTTGCTGTAACATAGACAACTGATACTGACAAAAATGATTGTTTCAAAATGACTCAGAACACCAGACAAACTTCAGAGACACAAAAATTTATAAATCTTGAAAGTTGCAAGATATAAGCTACTGTACTTAGTGCAGACTGCGTGTATACGCTACTGTACCTAAGGAAACCTACGTATACGCGTGTTTAATTCAGGAAGCAAGCGTTTATACGCTTTTGTAACTAAGGAAAAAGGCGTATATATAATATTTCAAGAAAAATAAAAAACAAACTAAAGAAACTGGCAAAACTCAGAAGTCAAGAACGGACGAGACAGTAATAGTAAACCAACAAGCAACTGAGCCCTGATAGGCTTGATAAACACCCAAATTAGGAACAACAAGAGTGTTGTCCCCAGCGGAGTCGCCAGTTCTGTTGAGGGATTTGATCCCCTAGGGCTTTTGGGTGGAACCCTAGTAGACTGAAAGTTGTCTAAACAAAGAAACATGCATACACACAGCCATTATGCTAGCAAAAGCTAATTCTAAAGTAAGAAGGACGTACCTCAGGTCCTACGTTCAAGTAGTTCCTCAAGGGTCCAAACCCTTCTTCACGTCCCTTCCGCTCCTTTTCCCTACAAAACCAACAATTCCAAAGAATGCAGTATATGGACAAAGATTTATACAAAAATCATCTTTATGTTATAAAAGAAGGAAGTTAGTTATGAACATTAAACTACCATTCATACATGAAATTCAAACATGAACATCATAAACATAAAGAAGAAGCATATCGGGAACCAAGACGTGTTTCTTTATTAAAGACAAATAGAATGTACAAAAGGAGTAATATCACCTGAGCAACCTTCCGCAGGCTCCAAGCGAAGCTTCCTTCCGGATCCGTCCTGCCTCAAGCCTCTAGCATATCTCCTTCCAAGACTCGCTCCATGATGCCATAACTAGTGAATGAACATCAAATCACAAGGAAACAAGGGTTTCCTATACAATTGGGGGAAGTGAAGAATGCACAAGGGTCTTCAGACCTGGTCAGGGGGAAATCTCAGTATAATAACCTTTCTCTCTCTTCTTTCCTCCTTTAGGCCTTCCCTTTGATGTCTTTTTATACCAATCCCAAAGTAGTTTTTTAGTTAGGAATTGGTTGGGAATAGTTGGGGCCACGGGCACTAACAGGTGATCAGCAGGTGAAACCCACGATCTCCGCCCGAAAATAAGGAGTTTTATATTTTTTTAAGTGTTGCAATACATATATGTGGGTTGGGTATATATGGACCCGCGTATACACGCGTTTAACTCAGGGCAATGTCGCGTACAGGGAATAAAACACTGTTTTTTAAATTTGGGACCAGGTCTGGAAGGAGGGGTTGCCCTAGGCCATGAGTGTAGCATCACAAACCATAATAGTGAGATTTGGAGCTATAACATCTGCGCCCTTGAAATCCGATTCGCGCCACTCTTGCGTTCTAGTCTAGGGGCCACATTTTGGCCTAAACTCTATAGGTGGGAGTTCTATCCATCATCAGCTCATAGCTTCTACAAGTGCAGTCATCGTGTCCAACTAATCTACAAAAATTATAGAACAATTGCTACGAATTTTGTGTATACTTTTGTAACAAATGGAAATTGTCCATGGCATGTTTTCCTCCTATTTGACAAATTTCACACCACAAAGTAGGCATCGCGCTAGGTCCTACTTGTGCCTCTGGCCTTAACGGCATCTGTCCTCCTCCCGTTAGGTAATTTGTGAACACTAGGAAATGGTCCTTATCATGACCTTGACCCTTGCATTTTACGCACCATACCTCTTCGTGCACTTTTGGTTGGGCTGTCTAATCCTGTTTCAAACTCTACATCTCAAGACATAAGTTTTTCAACTGCATGTGGATCTGCTGAACTCCCAAGTTAGGATCCTACATCAAGGTTTCATTGAGCCTCATCGTGATCTCCAAGGCCTCTGCATGAATCGTTAACATCTGTTGCGACAACGCGTTCCACAAATGCAGTGTTAGCAATGCTACAAACCATTTGCGGTGTTGTACATCCATCAAAGTCATATTAGCTTTGTAAATCATACACTTCAGTCTTTGATCCAACTCCCAAGGAGTCTCGTCTAGTAGCATTGTGATCTCTTTGAATCCAATGATCGACTACGCTTCTAATTTCGGCCTGCTAAATTCTTTGTTTAGCGCAATTTGGATATTTGTGATTCCTGCA
Organism: Pinus taeda; assembly: GCA_000404065.3. Lineage (NCBI taxonomy): Eukaryota > Viridiplantae > Streptophyta > Pinopsida > Pinales > Pinaceae > Pinus > Pinus taeda. Next base: position 226,144 of record APFE030703077.1, on the reverse strand, counting down.
TTTGAATTGTCATTAGAATGCTTAATATACCAGGTCAGCGCGTGATCTTGCAGAGCACTAACCAACATCACTTTCTTTGTATTATCATCTGTAACTCCCTGTGATTCCCATATGGCTCTTATCATGAACTAAAACTAGTCCACATCTTCATTTCCTACTCCCTTGAACACAGGTAACTTTATCGTGCTTGCCATATTGAATTGTAGTGGTGGCGGAGGTGGTACAGGCGAAGATGGAGGTGAAGGCAGTGAAACTGGTGGTGGTATGGGTGGGGGTGGTATGCTAGAATCCTTTGCCTTATCAAATGGAGCACACTTCACGGCGAGACCTTCACAAGCTCTTCCTCGTCCCCTCGTGGAGGTGAAATCAAAGGGCTATTCTTTGGTTTCTTACTTCCTTCATTCCTATAGGTTTTTCCACTTCACGTGGCTTTGGTCATCAAGGTAATTGCATAACCCTCTTTTCAAACAATAGCATTTTAATCCAAGTATTCAGAGACTTTACGTACTTACCTCGTGGTCCTTTGAGAAAGCATCACTCCGCTTCGTTATAGCTAGCTGAAGTATCTACCGTGAACTCAGTAATGAATCCTCCTATAATCCGATTGAGCTAGTGATCAACAACACATGCGATATTATCCTCTGATGCTTTCAATATGCACACCAACTCTAGGGTCCACACAATAGGATTGTTGAGTTTCCACCTTCCTTGGCTATCTGCTAGCTTCGTGATTCACTCATACAACTTAGTAGGGTTTCGTGGATCTATGTGTACAAGTAGCAGTCTAACCACTCTTCTTTTTTCAGTCACAGGTTCCTATTCTCTTATGGCACGAACTTGTGAATTCTTTTGTCCAACCAACCTTCAATTTCCTTCTTAGTTGGATTCCAATGACACAAAATCAGACATCTCTATGCATATTCCGATCCAAGCAACAAAACCATTTGTTGGCTTGATGGGGCTTGACCCAAGTTCATAGTTAATTAGCCAAACAAATCCCTATACTACTGGCCCTTTCGTGAATAGCTCGTGGAGCACAGACCGAGGTCTCACTTGAAGCAGTATGAGGGGATGATGGAACCAAGCTTCCACACCCGTGAGATGTCTGAGGGGTCGATTTAGTCCAACTGTGAATACCTTCGTGCGGGTCACTTCACACACTATCCTGGCTTGCGAGGCCTTTGTAATCTATTATAATCACCTTCGCACAACCCTAACCAGGGGCTGAGGTGCTTTCACATTGCTAAAGCAACGATCTACACTATTTCCCCAGGTTACACCATAGATCTTACTTATCTTCTTATAATTGTTAGTTACCTTCACGTAAACTGATACCTTATCTTATATTCACTTAATCAACATAATCATATAAGCTCACACATATTATAAACAATAGAAATGCAATTTATACCCAATACAATTAATGCACAAAATAGGAAAAAGATATACAGAAATGATATGAAACTTCTTTTTATTACTTCTCCAACGATTATAGACTCGACTCGCCCTATGCACTCAGTTGCAGGGGTTTGCACACTTAGTTACAGACTACTAGGCCTCTGTGCACTCAACTGCGAGCCTTCTCCTACTCTAAGACCCAAAGACTCGACTCTAGACTTAGATAAGATTTAATTCTCCATCTATTGCTTCCACTTCTCTAACTAATTTACAACTTAGAGCGTCACTCTATTTATACGATCCCATGGTCCGTGGATCATGGGTTGATCTTTAAAGCCGACATTACATTACAAATATGAGGGCAGACAATGCTATGACTCATTTACAAGCTCGCACTCCGCACCCACAAAACACGGAGTCTTTACATCGAATTTAGTCAAAATATGGGTTTTAAGCCCCAAAACTTCCCTTGGGGGATCCCGTACCCAACACTTAGGTTGACCAAAATACAGGCCTGAGTTATATCCTTGTGTATTTATTAGTGCTTACAGTTGTAGAGTATATTTCTTCCTCCCATGGTCTTAAAAAGTCCATATTTATTTTGTATGAAGTCCATAGTTTTATAGATTTGTCTTATAACTATAAAAATGAGCTTAGAAAAATTCCAACCACGAGAATTATAGAGACAATTTTTAAAACATAAGAGCATATATATATATATATATATATATATATATATATATCTATATATATATATATTATATATATATATTTTACAAATAATTCCTTAACAATTTTGAAACTCTTTCTAAGTTGTTTGCAACAATGTTCTGAAAATTAGTATTCCTCAGTTCTTAACTGAATTTGACTAGTTCAGAAAAATGCATGCCCAATCCTCATTCTTCAATATTTTTTAGCGATTTTTATAGGAAATAATTTTTATTTTATTTTGACATCTTTGTTTACTTATTGTTTCATAATGTTGGATCTAGAAAATCTTGTTGTGTAAATACACTACAAGATTACCTTCTAAATTTAAAATGCCCACATAATTGACCAAAATGCAATCTTGAGTTCTATCCTTGGGTATTTTTAAGTGCTTTCAGTAGTAGAGAATATGTTTCTTCCTCCCATTGTATTGAATGAGTCCATATTTGTCTTATAACATTTTCATGAAGTCCATACTTTATATATTTTTCTAAGTCCAATTTTGTATATTTACACATTGTTCTTTACAGAACAATTGAAGAACATAGTCATTATAACCCATATTGAAAAACCATGTGTATAGTGAGGTGAAAAATAGTATAACACACCATTTGCAACTGAAATCACTTCGAAAGAAGGAAGAATGAGGGAATGACGAGCATTTTTCTAAGCTAGGTAAAACTGGGTTAAAAATGGAGAAATCGTCTTTTTGTCAAATCAATTGCAAGAAACTAACACATAATTTGAGTAATTTGAAAGAGGATTTTTTCACCAATACGTGTCTTTATCCACATGTGTAGAAAATATGGTGATAATATTGCAACTTCTCAAGAACTTTTAATCTAAATAAAGAGACACAATTCTACTCTACTGATATGAAAAATTCAATTCATAATTTAAAACAACAATCTCAGGCATGCAATAAGAAATAACACACATGCATAAATATTTGTTTCTAGGGGAACCCAACTGGGAAAAGCCCCTCAAGCCTCTTTGCATTAATTAGATGAATAGAGATGTATTACAATTTATTTCCCATACTAAGCACAACTTGCAATTGAATAAACTATCTCTCTGCTCAAAGAGAATCTCTAACCCAAACTTAGTCAATTTCTATCTCTGCTTGAGCACATATTTCCTTGCGTAAATCCTAGAGAATTAGCCCCTATTTTGTAAGCAAATTTCCTCTAATTGATTGCGTAATTCCAGGTTTGATCATCTGACTGCCTGCAACACCTGTACACTCAAACTAGCTTGTAACTACTTGTTACACCACCTTGGAATCTCCACCATAGTTGGGAACTTGAATTCTCTACATGAAATAGTTATTTTAGGGTGATTGATTAGTTATCTAGATGATCACTGAGTTATATTGTTGTCCCACTGCACAAGTGACCTTCCACTAGTTCCTCCAACTCTTAGAACTAGTTTAATTAAACACACACTAAACTAGATTACTAAAATTTAGCAATCAAACATGCATAGATAAACTCCAAGCCCTATAACTTGAATTTAATGAGCTAATTGAGTGAAAAGAGCCATGTCACACAAGTTAATTGCATCCAAGTTTTCTGTTGATGTGGAAATTCAAATTTTCCCAATTTGACTAAGGAAAAGTCAAATTGAGACTTTCTTGTTGCACTTATCAACACTCCCTCTCAGCAAGAAAGGGATTATTAGCCACCCCTATCCCTCACTTATGGAACTCGAACTTCCCTCTTGACAAATCCTTTACCAAGATGTCAACATATTGTTCCTGTCAAAATGTATTGTAGCAACATTATTTGCCTTTGCAAACAGTCTTGTAAATGATGATACCATATCCATATATTATATTATATATATATATATATATATTATATATTATATATATATATATATATATATATATATATATATAATATATATATATATATATATATATATTACTATATATATATATATATATATGCTCGGATCGATTGTGAAATACTAGATTCTCAGAGAGCTTAATGCAACTCTGATTATCACAATAGATCATAGTTGGATCCATCATTTGACCAAACAATCCCTTAATTATCTTTCTCATCCAGGTTGCCTCACATGTTGCTTGAACTGTAACCATGTATTTTTATTCTATTGAGTTGAGTGCCATAGATCTTTACTTCCTGCTATATTAGGAAACCATTGTGGAACTGACACTGAAAATTACACCTAATATACTCTTTCAGTTGGATGGAATCCGTACCCAATTTTCATCTGTGAAGACACACAAATTCACTCCCTCTATCCATATGTACCATAATCCATACTGGGTAGTGCCTTTGAGGTATCGTAAAACATGCTTAGCTTCCTTCCAATATAATTTGGTCGGCCTAACCATAGCTTGGCTCACCTAGATTATGGCATAGCACATATCTAGTCCTATGTTCACAATATACATCAGTGAACTGATTAACTACCGATAAATGGTAGCATCCACCTCTTCATCTAATTTCACATTCTCCTTCCTCCAGTTGGTCTAGAGGTGTCTCCATGGGCTTACAACTCTCCAAGAAAACTTTCTGTAGTATCTCATTTGCATACGTTCTTTGAGACACAAACAATTCACCATCACCTTGCCATACTTCTAGTCCGAGGAAGTAGTACATGAGACTCATGTCTTTCATCTCAAATTCCCTTACCAAAGTTGATTAGTTGCTCATCACCTATTAATATTAAATCATCAACATATAAAACAATGATAAGCAATTTACCTTCTACCAAGATATGATAGAGGTTTTCATTTGCTTCACTTTTGGTGAAGCCCAATCCTGTGAGACAACTGTTGATCCTAGTGTACCAAGTACGGTGTGCCTGTTTGAGACCGTACAATGCTCGTTTGAGTCTACACACATGATACTCTCAATCGAATGTCTCAAAACCTTCTAGTTGCTCTATTTACACCTCCTCCTTAATAACACCATTGAGAAATGTTGTTTTTACATCCATCTGGTGTATCTTCCACCCCATTTGTGCAATCAATGCAATAATTGATCTAATGGATGAATACCTTGCCACAGGAGAAAATGTTTCCTCATAGTCAATTTCCTCAACTTGAGAGAATAATTTGGCCACAAATCCATCCTTATACTTCTCTATGATTCTATCTACTAGATGCTTAATTTTGAATATCCATCTCGAACCCACAACTGATTTATCTGTCGATCATGGGACCACTTCCCAGACACTATTCTTCATGATGGATTCATATTCTTCCACCATTGCATCAACCCAAACTAGTTGCTCAATTTCCTCCTCAAAATAAGATGGCGCAGTCTCTACTAGCTTAGTCATTAGATCCATGTAGCCAATGTACCTCTCAGGTCAACTCCTTTGCATGCACAAATTTGAAGGAGCTCCCACATTCTTCCTTGCATCCTGCACAAGTCTATCAACTTCCTTAGTTATTTTTTTTCCTTCTTTGGATGATTCTGCTTGAGTGGATGCCTCCACTCTCTACTTCTATATTTTTGGTTGCTCCACAACTTCCCAAGGCTCCTAATTTGGAGTTAAAATCTCCTCTTTTGGTGGCATTTGAATCTCCCTCTCAAGAGAGCATCACATTGCTTTCTCCTCATCAAAATTTACATGCCTTCACACAATTGTCATTTTGAGGGAAGATAAATACACACAGTAATTGTGTGGGGTTTCAGTGTAACCCACAAATTTTTCAACTTTTATGTTGACCCAAGGTTCTCCCTCGAATATTTGGAGATATGGTAGTAAACAAAGGCTCCAAAAATTCTAAAGTGAGACACATCTGACTTTCTCCATGAGAAAGCCTACTCCGGTGTAATCATACCAAGAATATGATGAGGACTCTAGTTTTGCAAGCATAATTCTATGTTACATTCCTCTACCCAAAAATGTAGTGGTAGACCTTGTTCATGTAGCATAGCTCTCGCAAATCCCATAATGCTCTGATTCTTCCTCTCATCGAACCCATTTTGCTACAGGTTGTGGGGTGTTGTCAGCTCTCTTCAAATGCCTTCTTTCACATAGAACTCTTTGAAATCATTTGAAACATACTCACCTCCATATTCTTTCCTGAGAGCCTTCACCTTTTTCCAGTCTCTTTCTCAACTAGTGCTTTGAATTCTACAAACTTCGAGAATGTCTCATCGTTCTTCTACATGAAGAAGGTCCAACACTTCCTTGAGAAATCATCAATAAAAATAGAAAAATACTTATGTATGGAAGTGGAGGCTATCGAGAAAGGTCCACAAACATCATAGTGGACTCTTTCCAAGACTACATGTGCTTTTATATCTCTATCATGGAATGTGGATTTCACACACTTCCCTCAGGTACAACCTTTGCGCATATTCTACTTCTCAAGTGCTCCTCTAGGAAGGCCAGTGGTTATTTGCTACATAATTTTTAGGGTGCTGTGATGCAAATGGCCCAATCTCCTGTGCCAAAGCTCTCAGCAACATCACGACTCCACATTTTATTTGCCTTACTGCTTAATGCATCACAATCTTCCATATTAAGTTTATACAGGTTCTTAACACAAACCACGATCTACTTCACTTTTCTAGTAGCTATGTGCCTTAGAAAGGATTTACATTTACTAAATATTAGATCATAGCCACAGTCTTCTGGAATTGCTATAAAGATGAGATTCTTTGTTAGGATTGGAAAAAACATGACATCTTTGAGGCGAGGAGACCTTGATTCCCTCTTAAAGGTTATTGTACCAATCCCAGTAGCATTGTACCTCCCATCGTCCCCAAGCTCAATATGCATAAGGATATTTTTCTCCTCTTGGTCACTGAAAAAATATCTACACTATGACATGTGAAACAAGGCACCGAAATCCAAGTACCACACACTCCCCATCATAGAGCTAGCCATGCATGCGATAAGGGTGAAGCCTAGCTCAAATTATGAAGCCAATGCCTCACCTGCTGCTCCTCTTGAGATATTATTTCTAGACTGGTTTTGTGGACACTTCGTAGCATAGTGTTCGAGTTCATGATAATTGAAGCATTGTATTTTAGACAAGTCTTTCTTCTTGCCCCCTTGCCTTGATTCTAGTTTGGTTTCAGATTTCTTCCCTTTTCCCTTCTTTCCCTTTCTAACCAATGCAAAATTTTCTTCATCCTCTCCCTTGGATGAGGTTCCATCTCTAGTATTCCCCTTGATCTCTTGTTGTACCAAATCAAGCCACAAATGTTCCCAATTTGGTAATTTCTACCTCCCATTCACTAACTCTTGGTAGTTATGCCAGATTTTGGGAAGGCCTAGAAATTCTAGGCTCATCAGGTCATCTTTTGAAACATTCACACCAAGCCCCCCAAGCTCATCACGAACTTGTGTTATTCCACTGAGATACTACGAAATAGTATAATTCTTTTACATTTTAATATTTTAGAGTTTGTCTTGGAGTACTAGTTTTCTATGGTCATTATTATTCTGGAATAGTTATGTCAGTGACTTCCACATTGTGAAATAAGGTTCTTTCCCATGGATATTTGAGACAATGTAGTATCACACTCCCTCCAAGATTATTCTCCTCAGCTTGGCTACATGTTTCTTCCATCAGGCTAGGTTTTACGCATCAACTGATCCTGGTTTTGGAATAATTGTCTTGACATAATCCAATAATCCATTTTCATCAAGAAATTCCTCCATGCAATCCTCCCATGTAATGACATTTGAGAATCCTTCCAAGGAATACTCTAATCTCAGCCCGTTGAAGGTCATTTTCCCGATCCTGAAGAAATCCTACTACACTAATGTTGCAAATTCAAAACTCCTGAGGAACAACTTCAAAATTCTTGTTCTAAAGTGAATTCTAATCCAAATCAATGTAGACAAAATGGTGATAGAATTGCAACTTCTCAAGAAATTTTAATCTAAATTAAGAGACACAATTCTACTCTATTAATTTGCATAATTCAATTCACAATTTAGAACAACAATATCAGACATGCAATAAGAAATAATACACATGCACAATAATTTTTTCTAGGGGAAATCACCAGGGAAAAACCCCGCAAGCCTCTTTGCATTAATCAAATGAATATATATGTATTACAATTGATGTCTCGCAATGAGAACACCCTGAAAGGAATAACCTATTTCTCTGGTCAACGAGAAGCTCTAACCCAAACTTAGTCAATTTCTACCTCTGCTTGAGCCCCAATTTCCTTGTGCAATTCCTAGAGAATTAGCCCCTATCTTTTAGGAATTTTTATCCAATTGATTACACAATTCCCAAGGTTTGATCATCTAACCGCATGCAACATCGATACGCTCAAACTAGTTTACAACTACTTATTACATTGCCTTGGACTCTCCACCATAGTTAGAAACTCGAATTCTCTACATGGACTAGTTATTTTAGGATGATTGATCAGTGAACAAGATGATCATTGAGTTAGACTGTTGTCTCACTACACAACTGACCTTCTGCTAATTCCCCCAACTGTTAGAACTAGTTTAACTAAACACAACTAGATATAATTGAACTGGATTACTAAAATTTAGAAATCACACATTCTTAACAGAACTCCAAGCCCTCTATCTCGAATTTACTAAGCTAACTGAGTGGCAAGAGCCATGTCAAACAAGATAACTGCATCCACATTGTCTGTTGACATAGAAATTCGAATTTTCTCAATTTTACCAAAGCAAAGTAAAATTGAGGATTTCTTGCTACACTTCTCTTGATGGGTCGAAATGATCACTCAAGATTATAATGGATACCACCCGGTCATGAAATTAAAACAACTCATTTTCCATTTGGAATGGTGGTTCCAACTGGTTAAACTAGGTCCACTTACCTTCTCTCTACATTTGTTGGCTTAAAAAATACCTTTAACTAGACAACAAAGAAAGTGAAATCAAATTAGCCTTCTTGTTGTGCATGAACAAGGAAGACAATATTTAAGCTGGTTTAAGGCTCAACCAAACCACAACTATGGTTTTCCACTTTTAGAAGAGGACTTCTAGAATGCAACATTTAATTTAAATGCAGATTTAGTCTATAATACAAGCACAAGGAAAACTATGTCTATCTTGATGGAAAGAAGGATTAGTCATTCTTTCTATTAAGAGAAAGATATTAACATAATTGAGATTTTAGCATGTCTGGCTTAAGATAAATATGTATCTAATGAACTAGTTCAATTAACTAATTTTATAATTACCAAACATGCTTTTTAGAGATCTATTAACAATGAATGATGAACCAATAACATTAGGAAGTAGTTCCCATAATGTTAATGGAAATTAAATCAGAATTATATGACATATTTTTGAGTAAATAGTTACTCAAAAACCTTGTTTTAATATATCAGAGCAAAAGATACAATTGATGACAAATTCATGAGACAAACAGATTCAATAGCTAATATGTAAGACATGTATTCATATCGACTATAGTGCACAATATAATTCCAATCAACATAATTTTGCCATCAAGGATGAAATTCAGATAAAAAATAATAGTATTTATAACACAATTTTATTTGAACCTATTCTCTTGCTCCATTCTTTAATTTCGATCTCCTACAATCTTCTCCAAAGCATAAACTCTGCTGCTAAAAGCAAAAGCTGCAATAGTGCAAACTCTGCCTCTCATACATAGTTCAGAATGAAAGGAGCCAAATCCCAATAATTTCTATATCTGAGATTGATCCTCTTTACCTATAGCATGAAACTCATATTACAATAGTGTTTTAATAATTATAGAATTGCAGAAGAGAGGAGCCTTTTGGCATTCTCGAAAAGCTCTATTTATATTTAGAAATAAAAATAAAAATGAGAGAATTGTTTTGAGAATGAATTTTCTCCCACAAATTTGATTGACTTCAACTCTTTTCCTCTCTCGTTAGAGAAATTTCATTGATCCAAATCTTCTCTTTCTCATATTCTCAACTTTTCCCATACTAAAACCAATCAAAATTCAATTAAGATGCAAATTAAAATAAAAAAATGGCAAATTTGGAAAACAAACATCTCGAATCAAAATTCAATTAAATAAATAAAAGGAAATCTGAGCTTTCCATTGATCCTTGTAAAAATATTATTGGTCAACGAGAACATAAATGAATGAATCTACAATCAATAGAGGATTTGAGCAAAGGAAAAATTCAAAAATTAAACTCAAAAAATTAGTTTGGTTACAAATTCAGAGTTTTATTTACTGCTAAATTTTAGACTTATTTAGTAATCAAATTTGATCATGCAACTACTTCAAAAATGTTCTCCATTAGTTTATCTATCTAACGAGCTATCCTGGGCCTAATTTGGCCAGGTAAAACTCAACTTATAAACTTCCAAATTTGAAGTGTCAAAAATGCGAGAGTGTTGAAAATTTTTCTGCCTAAATTAAATTCTAGTTAAAAATCTAATCCTAAATTAAATTAATTTAATTTAATAATTATTTACAATTTTTTTTTTTTATAATATTACAATTTTAATTAAATTTTTAATTTACACTATTAAATAACGAAAATATTACCTAAATACAAATAAATATATTAAATAATTATTTGAATTAAATTATATTAAAATATTTCAAACAAACTAAAAAAATAGGTTAAAATATTACAATGGGATTTTGGATCTCATATTAATGGATCGAAAATATAATATAGGAGGAGGGGCTTTTAAGATGGAGTGGAGTTTTTTTTTTGTTTAAAGAAGAGGAGAATTTCGTTAAGATGGAGAAGAGACCTTTGAATAATACATTGAAATAATGGAGTGTTGTTATGAGCCCAACCTTCCATGTAAAAAATATTGGATATCGGGTATTTTAAAATGTGAAAGTTGTGACATAAAAGAAAATGCCAAGGTCTCATATAACATATTGATATTTTTATTTATCGGAGGAGGTTTTCATATATGTCGTATTTTTTATGAGTATTTATTTATTTATTTATTTATTTTATATCGAGTTTTCTATATAAGATTTTTATTTATCGAAAGTTTTTTATTGGGATTTTTATATTGAGATTTTTATAAAAAAAGAGGAGGTGAGGTGAAGTGGGGCCTAAGTGGAGTGGTACTCATCCATTATAAACTACAACTAATAAAAAATCTGACAAAATGAACAACAACCACTTTGGAATTTTAGGTTTTGTAATTTCTTTTAAAATTAGGAATTGGAATAAATTATCGAGATCTCGAAAACACATGATTTTAATTGTTCTACAATTTCGCTACGACAATTTTGTTGGACTGCTCGTGAAAAATGAATTAATTAGTAAAAACTTAACCAAGAATTAATATTTACAATCAATTACAAATTTATTTACAAAAATTAAAATAATATACATTTTGTTTATTTTTAATCTAGGCGGTAAAAATTATCGAGTTTTGGATGAGCACCATTTGCAAACCATGCAATCAAATGAGGTGAAACAAGTACCTATGGAAAACTAGTGAAAATTTGAACTCAATAAAGCAATCAAAATAGAAATCTGATGAAAACAAAAAAATGGCAAAATTTTAGGACTCTTAACGAAAAGAAAATATTAAAAAGGTTATTTAGCCAAAATTTTATGGAAAGGGTTCCCATTATTTGAAATAAATAAGTAAAAAAATTTGGGGGCAGGGTGTGGGGGGGGGGGGGGCGGGGGGGCATGAGTTTTCACCTCAACATTGGCGACACGTGGGGAAGAACCAGTGATCTCTAGTTAAAAGATGATGAACTTTAATTTACCCAAAGGTTAAAAATAATGGATTCCATGAAATTGTCTAACAGTAAAACGTTGCACATGGGTCCCACATTAGTAAGTTAGGTAATAGAAGATTGAAAATATAAGTACTTAAAATAGAATGAGCTTAGAATCATGAATCCAAATTTTGGAAAAAATATATTTTAAGATTACCTCGTATAAAAAAATAGAAGAAGGTACAAATAGGAGTTTTTGATAAAACATATATCCATTGTTATAAATGGTATCTGACATCGCTTCATTTCCAGCAAGCCTAAACAGTACCCCGAAGAAATTGCCTTTTATTCCATACAAGCATGGCCCTGCTGCCAGGGAGCATCCATAACCCTGACGAGTTTAATTGTATTTTCCATGCTTCCTCTTTTAATCACTCTTTTGATAAGTTCATTTGCGAGATTTTAGTTTCTGATGTACTTGAGTGAAAGAGGAGGGATGGTAATAGAGTCTTATGTTAATGGATATAATACTTCCATAGTGTTGACTACAAAATCTTTCCCTATGATTATTCATTCATAGGCTTTTATATGAAGTGGAGGGATAAGAGGGATACATTGAATTAAACTTAGGTCAATTATTTCCTTGAAAAGGTGAACCATATCACTTAAAAAAGTCATGTGTTCCTCCATGAAAAGATTTTAAAGCAAGAGAGTTTCATAATTCCATAAAGATAAACCTTTAATGATAAATGAAATTCATTGAATAGACAGAGTAAAGATTTCCCATGTCTACCAATCACTATTGGGTGAGGAAAAGGCTTTCCACGTAAATCATGATGGAGTCACCAAAATCAAATCATGAGAAATATAAAAAGTGAAAGAAATCCAATCTGAACTAAAAGAAATCAATAAATTTTAAAAATATAAAAATCAAAGGAAAATCTAAAAGATAGACCCAAATTTAAAGATAAATCCCAGCAAGACTAATTATACAAATGTCTCAACAAAAGAGTAAATAAGAAAACCAAGAGTATTCATCTTATTTTGAAATTTTAATAAATTTGATCTTGTAGAGTTAGAAACAATCAGGCTTTGAAACTATAAGGGAAATGAAAGCTATGTCATCAAATTATGCCCAAATAAAAAGTCTCTGCATGTTGTAAATTTTCTTGTTTCAATGCAAATGCTGCAAGAAAGCATTTTAACGATCTTCCTAAATAAAAGAAAAGATTATGAAACATATTTAAAAGTTTAGGGACTTCCCAATTTAGTTGATTTAATGAGGATCATCACTACTGCTCTTCCAAAACTCGAAATCAGACAATAAAGAGAATGACTCCCCAATCCAAGTTGGTAGGGGTGTAAAAATAACTCAATGAGACCTAGAAAACAGAGTTTTATATGAATATTAAGTAAGACAAAGTTGAAACAAAAATGTAAAGAAGTGGAAAAGAATGAAAACGGGCATATGAAACATACCATTGGAGAATTTCGTTTAATTTTACTTGAGAAATATCATTTTATCCAATAAAAGACAACTTCTTATTTTGATTAGAATTAAAACATAAATAAGTTCCTTTCAATGTAGTTCTTATTGGTCCAAAATCATAATTTATTCAATCAAAATTAAAGCAAGAAGTACTAGAAGAAAACAATAATTCATGTTCAAGGAATCAAAAGTGGACCAAATTAATCAGAAATGAGAATGATGATGTGATTTTGCAGCGATGATTGTTCTCTTTATATTTCAGATTTCATGTCAAGTCCATGGTTTTCATAAAATGTTAAGAATCAAAACTAAGACCAAAACAATGTAATGCATATGTGTAGATGGAGAGGTCTTGAAATTTTACATGCTAAATATAGAGTGATATATCAAAATTCAAATATAAGAGAAATTAAACATGATTTAACCATGATCCATTATCTTTTCCTGTTCCAAATTCCTTACGAATTGTTGCATTACCATAGTGGTTGCTCAAGAGTGACTTGAAAAACAAATGAAGATGCACACTAAAAGATGATTGAGATAATTAAATGGGAATCCAATAGTGGTACAAAGTCAGAAATAAAAGCAAACCACAAGTGATGAAATTTTCATTAGCCAGGAAGATTGTTGAGAAGAGTAGAAGGAGGCCTATGTGCACATACTATGAAGAATGTATATCTCCAAATTCACAAAATCAATTTCAGGAAA
>APFE030703077.1:87652-194200 GCA_000404065.3 Pinus taeda | reverse complement strand
ATTAGACTTGTTGGCATAATGACTAACCAAATTCACTCTATTAACATAAAAATAATAAAAAACATGCAATAAACAAATGAGAATGGTGGACTAAGCCAAATTAGGAAGTTGAATGAGCCCAAATAATTGTACATTTTTGGGGCTCATCACCTTCTAGTGCCAAAAATGTTGTTGGCCTACAATGACCTTTCAACATTATAAGGGAGACCACCCAGTTGGGAGCTAAAAGAAACTCCTTTTCCATTTGGAATGGTGGTTCCAACTGGTTAAAAGAGGTATGTTTACCTTCTCTATATCTTTGCTGGATTAAAATATGTCTTTAACTAACCAACAAAGAAAGAGCAATCAGATTAGCCTTCCTTTTGTGCACGAGCAAGGAAGAAAATCCTTAAGCTGATTTAAGGCTCAACCAAACCACAACTATGGTTTTGCCTCATTTTGAAGGGGACTTCTAGAAAGCAAGATTTAATTTAAATGAAGATTTACTCTATAATGCAAGCAAAAGGAAAACTATACTAAGTCTATCTTTATGGAAAGAAGGATTAGTCCTTCTTTCTACCAAGAGAAAGATATTGGCATAATTGATACTTTAAGATTAATATATAGCTAATGAAGTAGTTCAATTAATTAATATTATACTTACCAAACATGTTTTTTAGAGATATATTAACAATGAATGATGAACCAGTAACATTAGGAAGTAGTTGTTATAATGCCAATGAAAATTAAATCAAAATTATATGACAAATTTCTGAGTAAACAATTACTCTGAAATCAAGTTTTAATATATCAGAGAAAAAGATACAATTGACAATAGATTCATGAGAAAAACAAATTAGACAGCTAATCTATAAGAAAAGTATTCATATCGATAGTTGTGCATAATATAAATCCATTGAATCCTCCCCATTAAAGCCTAAACTATGGAAAATATTTGTCGATGACACTTATATTATTTGGCCTCATGGAAAAGAAAATTTAGACATTTTCTTGAAACACCTTAACATTCAATCTGATTCTATCAAGTTTACTATGGAAGTAGAAGAAAATGACAAACTTCCCTTTCTTGAAATACTCATCAAAAGAAACCAAGATGGATCCATTTCCCACCAGGTCTATCGTAAGAAAACCCACACAAAAAATTATCTTCATGACAATTCTCACCATCATCCAGCTCATAAACTTGGAGTTCTCAACACTCTAGCAACTAGGGTTGTTCGCATTTCAGATCTTAACCATTTTGAACAGGAGAAGACCCATCTCATGGATGTTTTTGAAAATAATGGATATAGAATACACCAAGGAATCAAAGCTTTCAAGAAGGAAGAGGCTCCTCATAACAAACAACCAATGGATAATTATGTTGGTAAGGTTCACCTCCCTTACATATTGGGAACCACTAATAAGATTGCTCATATTTTAAAAAACTAATATAAAAACCACATTTAAACCTATGGAAGCCATTAACAGATGCCTGAAATCGGTAAAAGATCCCATTGATCCAAAATGTCACAAAGGGGTGTATGCGGTTCCTTGTTCCTGTGGAAAAACCTACATTGGTGAGATTGGTCGATCGATCTTAACAAGGATTCAAGAGCATGTGGTTGACATCAAACATAACTGATCTAAAACCTCAGCTTTGGAAGAGCACTTTGTTGGGTTCCTATAATACTAGTGATTACCCCATTACTATTATATTTGTACCCCTTATTAATATTGTTGCGCCCCTATTGCCCCCATATTGTTATTACTGTGTCCCATTGAATCCCTCTATTGTTATTTTTGTGGCTTTATATTATTATTGTTAGGTCGGCTGGGTTATATTGTGACTCCTTAGACTCCTATATATATAAAGGAGGTTTTGTCATTTGTATCATCGAAGAATTGTTCATTTATGTAATGTAAAGGAGGTTGCCCCCTCGAAGAGGCTGAATTTTAAGGCGTTGATCTATCTTTTCTATCTTTTCTTGAGCTGGTTTCATAACACACTTCAATAAAACCAATCATCATATTTGTATTGAAAACTCTTGTGTTGTGGCCAAAATTGAGCATTATCACCATAGGATGTTTAGGAAAGTATAGGGATAGGAAAACACCCTAACAACCTTAACTGTGATGATGGTTGGAAAATAAGTGATAATTGGATTCCCACTCTAACCTTTGACTCCACCTTCCCCTAGCTAATCCTTTCCCTCTTACTGCTTAATTTGTCCTTTCAATTTCTTCCTTATAGTGTAAAAATTCACAATCCCTAAAAATTTTCATTTAAATTTTTAACAATAGATGCAAAAAATTCTATGATTTTTAACTAAATACAATTATAATTTTATCTTAAAAATTATTCATAATAGTTAATAATGAACTAATAAGTTTATGAACATATTAGTTATTAATTATTAATAACATTGTTTTTTTATAATTTTCAATTAATTCCAACTAAATTTTAATTGATTCTAAACATTAAATATAATTTTTAAACATTAAAATTCAATTTTTCTAAAAAATATTAAAAAAACTAATGAAATTATTATAAAAAAAATATTATTTAATAATTAATTATTAAAAACTGAATAATTCAACAACCCATTAACCATGGGTTATATATTAATTAGTATTGGTTAATAAAAATATACAAATTGATTTATTAATATTATTATAAAATTAAAGATGGTACAATTCAATTTTAATTTAATAACTACATTTTTTATAATTTTAAGTAATTCCACAAAATTTAATTTCATTCTAAACATTAATTATAATTTTTTAAAGCATTGAAATTCAATTTTTATCTAAAAATATTAGTCAATGGAATTTAATTAATAAAATAAAGAATTATTCATTAAATAATAGTTATTAAAAACTAGAAATAATTCAAACAACCCATTAACGATGGGTTATTATATTAATCAATATTGGTTAATAATAAATATACAAATAATATTTATTAATTATTATTAATAAACACTGCACAATTACAATTTAAGTCCAACTACTTCCCATCCTAGCCACCCTATTGAGTTATGGCTTATTCACTCATGGATCTATCCTGATGATGAACCATAGAGGATGGTTCGAAACATTGATTCCAAAAATATGAATGTGATGGCTCTGGAAGATGACACCACACAAAATATAAATCGCAGAAGCCTCAAATCAATAATATAAATCCAATCAATATAAGTATGCCATCAATAATGAAATTAACATTAAAAATATTTGTATTTCTAATACAAATTTATTTAAACCTATTCTCCTGCTCCGTTCTTTAAATCCGATCTCCTACAATCTTCTCCAAAGCATAAACTTTGTTGTTAAAAGCAAGAGCTGCAATAGTGCAAGCTTTGCCTTTTAGACACAGTTCAAAATGAAAAGAGAAATATCAATAATTCCTAGATCTGAGATTGATCCTCTCTACCTATAACACGAAACCCCTATTACAATAGTGTTCTAAGAATTACAGAATTGCAGAATAGAGGAGCCCTTTAGCATTCTCTAAAAGCTCTATTTCTAATTACAAATGAAAATCAAAATGAGAGAATTGTTTTGAGAATAAATTTTCTCCCACAAAATTAATTGGCTTCAATTATTTTTCTTTTCTTATTGGAGAAATTTCATTGATCCAAATATTCTCTTGCTCATCTTCTCAACTGTTCTCCTTCCAAAACCAATTAAAATAAAATACCAAATCTAAAAAACAAACATCTTCAATCAAAATTCAATTAAATAAATAAATAAGAAATATGAATTTTTCATTGATCCTTGTAAAGATTTTATTGGTCAAAGGGACCATAAACGAATGCATTTTCAATCAATAGAGGCTTTGAGCAAATGAAAAATGCAAAAAATTAAACTCAAAAATTTAGTTTTCGTTCAGAGCTTGCTTTACTACTAAATTTTAGAATCATCTAGTAACCAAATATTGTTATACAACCACTTCAAAAATGTTCTCCATGGTTTTATCTATCTAATGATCATTCTTGGCCTAATTTGACTAAGTAAAACTCAACTTATGGCTTTCAAGTTTAAAGTTTAAAAAATACTAGAAAATTTTCTAACTACTTAATGATTTTTTTTAAAAATCTATTCCCCATTTCAAGTTAACTAATTAATAATTATTTATATTTTTAAATTAATCATATATACATTTTAATTAAAATTATTTAATTTATATATACAAGATTAATAAACAAATTTAATTAAATTTAATTGAAATAAATTATACTATAGTTATTTAATTAAATTATATTAACATATTTACAAATAAAAAACATGTTAAAATATTACAAGTGTGAATGGATCGAAAAGATATTATAGTGGAGGCTTTTTTTTAATAGAGAGAGGGGGAACTTCGATACGATGGAGAGGAGACCTTCGAATGAAATAATCAAGGGGTATCGTAGCCAAACTTTTCATGCAAAAAGTATCGGATATCGGGTATTTTAAAATGTACCAGTTTTGACATAAAAGAAAATGCCGAGGTCCAATATAACATATCGATATTTTTATTTATCAGAGATTTTTATATATATTAGAATTTTTATTTTTATTTATTTTTAAATTGGGATTTTAATTTATTAGAAGTTTTTATCGAGAATTTTATAGTGTGATTTTTGTATTGGGACTTTTATATTGGTGTTTTTTTATTAGGATTTTTATAAAAGAGTAGAGGATGTGAGGTGAAGTGGGGCCCAAGTGGAGTGGGACTCATCCATTATAAACTACAACCATTTGATAATTAAAAATCCAACAAAATGAACTATAACCACTTTGTAATTTTGAGATTTCAAGTTTCACAATTTCTTTTAAAAATGGAATTTGGAATAAATTACCAAGATCCCGAAAGCACATAATTTTAATTGTTCTACAATTTGGCTGTGGTGATTTTGCAGCACTGTTAGTGAAAAATGAATTAATTAGTAAAAACTTAATTAAGAATTAATATTTACAATCAATTAATAATTTATTTACAAAAATTAAAATAATATACATTTTGTATATTTTTAACCGAGGCGGTAAAAATTATCGAATTTTGGATGAGCACCATTTGTAAATCATATAACCAATTGAGATCAACAAGTATCGATGGATGTTAGGACAGGGCCCCTTAGGTCGAATTTTGTAAAGTTTTGTTAAATATTGTAAAGTCTTTGCATTTTGAGGAGCCGAGAGCGAATAACGCAGGTCGATAAGAGTTAAAGGGGCTTTAGGAAGGTCAAAGCCCCTTAGTTTGTTAAGAGTCAAGTTGTTTTGAGACTCGCCCGTGGTTCGTGTACCATGGTATTGTAATGAAGAAGAATATAAAAGGAAGTCATTGAAAAATCATAGGAGAACATGACAGGAGTAAGAATAATGCATGATTTGGGTATGATTATACTTATTTTGTACTTGGGTGAAGAGGAAGGCTCCTGTAGCTGTGTGCGCAGAGACCTTGGTAAGTCTACAGCTGAGTGCGTGGGCCCCTGCAGCTGTTTGAGAATGGTTGGAAAGAACTGTAGTTGAAAATCTGAAGCATAATAAAGGCTTGTTTTGAAGAACTATATGTGTATCACTATTTTATCTCTGAATTTACTGTATTTTTGATCTGCTGAATGAAATTAATCAAGAAAAATACTTATAGATTCACGAAGACATAGATTTGTTTAATTATATGATGTTATGCATGTTTAGTGCAATCAGCAATGGACATAAATCTTCTAACTGTTAATTACCGTAAAGTTCAGGTTTTAAGGGTTAGGGTTCGCGAAGGTCAAGATAAAGCCCTAAGCTTGGCAAAAACACATCACATAATCCTCTAGATGCAGAAACCTGGTTCTAGCGTCCTCCAATACTGCCTTGGGTGAGACTGCAACCTGCGCTGCGCAGGTTGCTGTTGAAAGGCCTAGTAGTGTAGGGTTTTGTTGGTTAGTGCAACTAACTCTGAACCTGGGTCTAAGCCCCCTCAAGCCAGAAAATGGTTCCTTTATCAGAACCGGGATCTATATGAGGAATGTGTGATGTGACATAAGTGGATACCGACTAAGAAGGAGATTAAGAAGTGGATAGATCGGAAGCTGCACGAGTTTGCAGCTTAAGAAAACATGAATCCATGCTTGTCGAAAGAAGAGTTATTGTAGAGATACCTTTATATGGAGGAACATGAAGTTTTCTTCTGCTCTTTTCCGTGTCAATTATATGAATAGTTGGATAAATTGGTAGATGGTCAACCTATCTGGAAGTTGGATAACCCTATGGTGTGGAATCCAAAGTTAGTGAAGCATCTGGAAGGATCAGAAAACAAGGTCACGAAGGCTGTTTATTACTGGATTGATAGTATTTTGTGTGGTTTTATCAATGAGTTTGCAATTGATACGTCTGCCAGTTATGGTGAAGTTGAATGCTGGTTTTTCAAATGACCAAGAGGTAAGTATCCGAAGTCTTTGAAAAATTGGATTAAAATGCTATTGTGCGATAAACGGGTTATGCTACTAAATTGATGTTTATACGAGACTTGACAGAAGTGAGAAACAATTCAAAAAAGACATAGATACAATTATTGAGTACAGTCCTCTGTTGAGAGAATTTGCCAGTGAAGAAGAAAGAAATAGTCCAAAGACGCCTAGACGTGCGCTGTAGTCAGTAGATCAGGGTACTAAGAGAATACCACGTCCATCTACTCCACCTCCACCATAACCTATGCCTCCACCTCCAACTTCACTATTCAGTATGGCAAATGCTATGAAGATGCCTATATTCAGGGTCTAGGGACAGAATACCTTGACCAATTCTAGTTTGTGGCAGATCCTGTGTGGAAGTCACTACAGATAACGAATGGCAATCTGAAGAAAGCACAACTGGTTAGAGCATTGCAAGACAGGGTGCTGAGTTGGTTTATTAAATACAGTATGACTCATCCAACTGCGTCATTGAAAGACAAAAAAGATGCATTGAATAATGAATTTAGAAGGTCTAAGTATGAAGCCTAGTTTGTGACTGAGGTCAAAGAAATTAAGTAGAAGGTGAATTAATCTGCATGGGATTTGATAAAAGGTTGAAATGTCTGCTACAATAGGCTAATCTACATATCTCAGATGAACAACATAAGGATTGGTATATTGCTTCATTGTTACCTCATTTGAAATTACCATTGTCACAACAGAAGCTAGGATTGCAGGCTGAAGCACTAGAAATTTCTATAAGTTGGAGGCTTCACTTATTCAGGATACAAATTTGAGAGTGCAACAGATTCAATCGCAGTTGGTTAGCCTGCATATGGAGTTGCAAGATCTCAATAAGGGGAAAGAGTTCCAAAATGAGACCCATTCTAAAGTATGGTGCTTAAAATGCAAAGGGAATGGTCATGACAAGGATCATTCCCAGTATATCTAAACAATCTAATTAGGGGAGGTCTTATCCCCTTGAAGCCAGAAAATTTCATTGGATTAAGTAATGGGGTATTTCCATGGTTCGCTATCTGCCAAATAATAGGAAAAAACTCAACATTAAATTGTCATTTGTTGCAGAAGTTCGCACAGACTCCCCAATAATGATTCTGCAATTTCTCTAAGTTTGTAGGCAATGATGAACACAATTTCCAAAGCTATGAGTTAATGATGGACATAACTCAGACATATATAGTACAAGTTGAGACTCTTCTGCATGGAGGATTCCAAGACGAGGAAGAGGATGAGGGGGAGGAGCTGGAAGAGGTTGCAAACATATTATTTGTTATAATTGTGGGGAACCACGCCAATTTGCACGAGATTTTCAGTTCCTGACACACCCCTCTTGTTAGTTTTGCTGATAGTTTGACCACGTAATAGAAGATTTCCCTGTACTAATCAGAAATATGCAAGAGAAGAACCAACAACCCACTTAGAACATCTAGATGATGAGTTTAGAACCATGTGAGGATGACCCCAACGTTAATATAGTTATGCGAAGCGGTATAACTACTGGGGAAGATAAAGCTGCAGGGAAACAACTAGAAGAGAATCCTTGGGTGCACAGGGCTCTTACAAAGATGATGAATTTGATTTGTGTCAGGTAAAAAAGCCATTTATGGAGGTGAAGCAGATCTTTTTGGATTGAGGAGCTTCCACATAAAAGAATTAGAGTACACGAACTGAGAAGCTTGAAGAGGTCATTACTACACTGGAAATGTATCCTTCAGTGTTGACATCCTTCTTACAAACCTACATGAAGCTATTAAGGGGCCAGAAAGCGGTGGAGGGACTGCAAGAATTAATAGACAACTGCAATGGCAAGGGAAAGTCACTGCCTGGACAACACGCAGTGCATAAAGTAGACCAAAGTAAGAAAATGACTGGTAAGGAGATGAGATTGACTGACAAATCGAAGAATTTAAAATGGACCAAGTGATCCTAGATTTACGGCATGATGCAAATGTTCTGCCTAAATAAACCTAAGAAATAAAGGGAAAGTCGGTGCTATAGTGGTCCCCAATTCAGCTGCAAATGGAAAACTAACAAAAAATTATTCCTATGGGACACTTACATGGAGTAACTGTAGACATTGAAGGGACACAAACTATAACTAATTTTGAGGTAATCGAAATAGTGGATGATAGTAATCCTTATCAGGTGCTACTTGTAATTGAGTGGGCATTTGATATGAATGTGGTCATCAACCTAAAGAAGCACAACATAATGTTTGAAAAGAAGGAACTAAGAGTCATTATTCCACTGGATCTGATAAAGGGTACGTGGTAAACTAAACTAGTCCGAGATTACTATGAGGGGGGTGATATTGAAAAAATCTATAAGATTACTGCATGGAATGAGGATTGGATCAATCCTATGGTGGACAAAATAATTACTTGGGAAAAGGAAAGCTCTCGCAAATCAGATTCAGATGAGGAGCTTGAGCATTGGCAAAATAGATTACATGAAGTATCAATGTTGTGATGCAACAAACTTACTAAATCACTCCAGTGTATATCCACTAAGGTACACAATTTACGATATTATGATTGTTTAGAAGATGCAAATTTGTTTCTTGATAGATTTGAAAGTGATGTAATGGAGGAGCAGTGGTTCCAGGCATTGGACATCGTGCTAAGGGATACGCTTGCCATATGGTGGGATACACATAAGAAGATTTTTGCAGACTGGAAGGAGTGTCGAAGAATGATGAAGTTGCAATTTGGCTTTGCAAATACCTGCATTACTAAAAAATATATAGGGAAGGATGATCCACGCAAGCATATGGCTCACTGGATGAAAGCATGGGGAGAGGAACCACAACCTGAATGGGTACATAAATTCTGCCATACCTTGGATACTATTATGATGAATTGGTATTTAGAAAGATAACTGCGACATGGAATCATGGAGTGGGACATTCTAAAGGAAAGCTTTATGCTAACATTCAGTTTTGAGCATGAATTCGAGTGTATTGATGAAGCATTAAAGGAGATCAAGGCTATGATATTCAGAACACCTATAGAGTCTAATGTTGGCTAATAAGAGGTTCCTTTTAAAACTCCTAATTATCCCACATTAATCATCAACCCGGGAAAGTCCTCTTATTTCAAGAGTGTACATAATATGTGGATGCTATAAATTCATAGAGTAATGTTTCTTAAATTGTAGTATAGATTTTTGACACAAGAATAAATGGATGCATCTAATAAACTCCAATTGCAATTATTAAAGGAAATATCAAAGCTCAATCCTCTACTAAAATCAAATCCTACAACAATTCAAATAGCAACAGCATCAACCGAGAGCATAGTAGCAAGAACTCATCTCTTATTGGTTGATTCAATCTAAACTATAATCAATCTCTATTAAGCAATCAAAATAGAAATGATATCAATTATGAGAGTCTAATAGTGATAATCAAACTATTACAGTTGATTAAATCAATGCGATTAACTGTCTAAATAATTTACTCTATAGTAAACATAATTCGAATCAAATGACAACGCTGTAAAGTATATAAAGAACATACACTACTTCAATACAGGGAAGTGATAAACAACGAATAAAGTAAACTCACAGAAACAAGAAAATTCTCAAACCAACCAAAATTTATGAGAATAAAAAATGTAACACAAGAAAGAAGTTAGATCCATCAGAGGTCGGGCCCTTAGCCACCAGTGAACACTGCTGAGCTACTTCAAATAATGCGAGGGAACAACAACTTCAATTATATATTAATCATTGAACTTAAGTATTGTTACAATATTTTCGTGTTCTCCAACATCGCGAGTCTGTGATTAAAATTAAAGTTTGGAAAATAACAGAGATTCCTCCCCTTTCTTCCGACAAGCGCTTTCTTTTATAATCAGAAAGGGGTAAAGGTAAATGGTAAATGTGATCCCTCAGGATCTCCGGATCCTGAGGGATTCACAACTGATGGCTAACTTCAGACATCTTTCCTATTTTGCACTGATCCCTCTGATTAACTCTCAGCCTTATCTACAATCGACACGTTCCTTCCTTTGTTTGTCGTTTTTTGTTGTTCCAACGTCAAGGAACATCAATCATTCATTTTGTCACTTTCCTGCATAAACAAGGGTAAAAGTTAGCTAAATCGTAACTGCAAATAATTCATCTGTTTCTTACCATAATTCCTCAATATATCACCACATTAAGATATGAAAAAGATAAGAATCAAGGAAAACGATGATGAAATTAATAGTAAATACATACCCATTTTGTAACTCAACATACTCCCCTGCTTACCTTGTTTCATGTCCTCATTAAAAGTAAGTAATTCTGATGGAGTGCAGTTAAAGAGTAGGCTGGAGAAGGAGCATCAAAAATTGGTCTGAAACCATGGCATTGAGCTAGGAGCACAAAGGCGGGCCTTTCCTTTCCTTTAGGAAATTTGTAGATAGCGCTATAACCTTCGGGAGGATACCAAATGACGGGGCTATGAAACTGACACCCTAACCAATAAGGTCCTTCTCCTAAAATAAGGTTGCTATAGGTGACAAAATGGGCTACATCTGCTTTAAAATTTCTATAATTAAATGGCTCCCTATCTTGCACACTACTAGTGGAGACTATCCACCTGAGCTTGGACGCAGCCAGAGAGCTTTCTTGAATGGATTGAAAGTATGATACTCTGTTCTGTACAATCTCCTTATGAATAGGCCCTAAAATTTTAATCACCCCTTCCCTTGTCATCAGACTCTTATGGTTGGCAAGCATTTCCAAAGGGTGCTTGGGTTCACTTCTTACCCAGAGATCTAATCCATGCTCTTATTGTTGGAACGCGTTATGAGATTTAAACCATTTAAGTTGGTTAACTGCAAATGAGATAAAGGCCTAGAATTGAATGTCTCCCACAAAAGGGTTAGGGTTCTTTCCACCTCATCCTCTAATACAAAATTGTGCAGATAAAATTCACAAAGAAGCCTTTGAACCTTTACACCATGCCTTTTGCCGCAATTTATAAAATCTTCAACTGTTTTTAATTCAATTGGTTTTCCAACTCTCACGGCTTTAATTTTCAACAACAAGTATCATTCTAACAAACACAAGGCATAATTGGTGGTGGGAGCCTTGCATGCCAAGACATCTGTATATAATGAGTAGATGGTGTCTGTCTAAGCTATGACCCTATCTAATTTGAGCTTGATTCTTTTTATTTTCTCTTCTGCTTTTCTGTATTTGTCGAAAGTCTTGCTCTCTGTTGCATTCATTTCCCGAAGCTGTCTTTGCATCTCTTGATATTTTTGCTAGGAAATGGTTTCTTGTTCAAGCTGTTCTAACACCAGTCGAGCTTGTGCTAATTCTTCCTGAAGATTCAGTATAATGGGGTCATTGTGTGTCATGACATCTTTAGCTTGTATGTTTGTGTGAGTGCTTATGCTATGAGAAAGGATGCTTTCTGTCTGAGTCTCTTTATTATGGGAGGTCCAAGCCTCCATCTGAGTAGCCATGCTATAAGAGGGTAAATCCTCTATATGAGTAGCTATATCTACTAAAATTGCATGTTGTTCCTTTTGAATGATGACTGGTTGAGTAGGTACGGGCTCAGTTTGAGTCCCTGTAGCCCTACCTTCATATAACTTTGTTTGCACATCCGCATTTACTGTCTCCCATGTTTTTTCTAGAACCTTTCCTGCGGTGATTTATTTTATTTTTATTCCGAGCCTTCTGACTGTTTTGAGAAGCTTTTGTTGTTCTTTCCTAAGCTTTTTCAATTTGGCTCTATACTTTTTTGGAGGAGCAACTGTTCTGCTAATAGTCTCGTTAATAGTTTTTGCTTCTAAAGAGCCTGGTTGCTAACCCTGCCTCTGTTCTAATAAGACTGTATCTCCTGATTGATTATCAACTTTCCGAATTATCTCTATCTCTACTTCTTCTTCCTGGCCTATGTTCTCTATGCTTAGGCCTACCTGGCTATTTTCCACTGGGAGCATGTCCCCAGATTGGTTCTCTGCTTCTTGAATGGCCTCTACATCTGTCTCTGTTTCACGACTTGCATCTTTTGAGGGAGATAGAATTCTGGTATTGCCAAAATTCTCAGGAGATTGGGTTGCTCCTAAATTAAGATTGAGCGGGCTTTTAGGCTACATGTAAACATTCATGTTGGCTAGGACCTGGGCCAATTCGAAATTATGCAACAAATCACCTTGGGGACTCATATTTGGTGTTGAGGGAAGTACCAATTCATTTCTTTGTTCATCTCTAGAATGCCCTATTCCTACCTCATGGTCTGATTCAGGGTTATCCTATCCTTCTAACTCTAGCTGCAAGTATTGTTCACTTACTGGGTTGGATAATTCTATGGGTTGACTGATGCTGCCTTAAGGATTTTCAAGCGCTCCCAGTTTTGACCTCAACCTTACGGATCGTCTGCGCTTGTGAGGTATGTTCCTTGTGATGAGCCCCAAAAATGGGTAACTTATTGGGCTCATTTTGCCTATTATTCCCGATTAATCCACCATTCTTCATAGTTCTATGCATGCTTTTGGATATATTTATGTTAATTGAATGAATGAGAGTAGTCACTTGACCACAAAGTCTAATATGTGCTTATTATAGATTTTTGGACATCTTTTGGACCAAGGCCAAGCATTTATGAGCAAGTTGACAGCGAAATACGAAGGAACAAGGCTGAGGATTTGTAGGAAGGTTGTCTCCAGCACTAAATGACCCCTTCCTCGAGTTCTCCACCATTAGCTTGGAGTTCAACAGCCCACCAAAGTGGGCAGAAACAAAGGCAATCAAGGCAGAAAAAAAAGAAAAAGTCGCTGAGTTTTTGAGGGAAAATATTTTCTACAAGTTTGGCTATCTAAGAGAGTTAGTCACAGATGAAGGAAGTTAGTTTACCTCTAACTTGATCGAAGACCTGCTCGCTCATCACAGGATTAAGCACAAAACTTCCACCCCTTATCACCTGCAAGAAAATGGACAGGTAGAAGTTACTAATAGAGCTTTGGAAGAGATTTTGACTAAAGTGGTGAGCAGCAGCAGAAAAGATTGGGCAGATTTCTTGGTTGAGGCAACTTGGGCCTACAACACTACTTGGAAAACTACAACAGGTTTCACACCTTATGAGCTGGTCTAGGGGAAGAAGGCTTTGCTGTCCATAGAATTTGAATATAACACATTGATGTTGGCAGCTCAGCTGGACCTAGATCTCAGCCATGCACAACAGGAAAGATTACTTCAGTTGAATGGACTAGATGAATAGAGAATGCAGGCCCTTCTCCACTTAGAGGTTTTCCAACTTCACAGGAAGATATGGCATGACCGGTACATTAAAGAAAAAAAAAATTAGCCAGGAGATTGGGCACTATTACATGACTCAAGATACAAGGATTTCAAAGGGAAGCTGAGGACAAGATAGCTAGGACCATATACAGTGGAAAAAGGCAACGATAATGGTTCATTCATTATTAGGACCATTGATGAAGAAGCCATCCCCATGCTCATCAATGGGAATCAATTGAAAATCTACAGGAAGCCCCTTTCTAAGCAGAAGTTCATTGAGACTTTGGATAAATCAATATTAGTAGTGGAGCAGGCCCCTGCCTTCATTCCACCCACACCTTGAACACAAAAAAAAAAAAATGAAAGATCCTTGGGTGAAAACCTCTTGGAGGCGCCCAGGGCAGACAGTGAGGGTGAAAACCTCCTGGAGGTGCCCCAGCTATCTCAAAAAAAAAAAAAAATAAAAAAAAAAAAATTTCTATTGAATATTTGGAGGTTGTAGGAAGGACAGTGCAGGTTAGGAGGATCGCACAAGAGAAAGACAGAGATCAGCACGAGGCTACAAGCATCCCTCACAATCCATTCCTCCATGACCACTATCATTTCCTAATATTTGGTCTCATTCGGGCTAAGATTTCACCTTCTACAAGAAGTTCTGTGTCTTCTACAGGAAGATCCTGTAAAGCCTACAGACAAGCCAAAATTGATCTCTGAAGAGGACTCGAAGGCTGGGAATCTGTCTATGAGGCCTGTGAACATCCATACTTCCATCCATCACCATATGTCACCTTTTTCCATCTCCGTACACCTCCATTGCACTCATTTTTTTTTTATGTTCCTACACAGTCACACAAAGAAATCTTGTTTTCTTCATACTGCCAGCAAAAACTTCTTAATGACAAATCAAGCAGCAATTTTTCCCTCACCATACCTGTTACCCTCCATCTAGATTCCTCATCAGCCAAGACCCTCATCAGCAGTATAGCCCTGCTCATTCTAGCTTACATTCCAGGAGGAGAAACAACTATAGGACATCCTACAGGAATCCTGTAGCAGCTGATCCCTCTGAAAGACATACTCCAGAGACAAGGACAACAAAGTATGGCAGAAGAGACATGCATGGAGCTCTACATGAATGTATGAACATCAAAAATAGCATAGGCCAAGCATGCAGTAGCAGCAAATGAAGGAATGGGTTCCAGAACCTGAAATTTGCATAACGCAGCCGCGCCCATGCAGGTAAGTGCCTAAACTCCTTCTTTAATTGCATAAATCATATTTTAAAAGTTGCATGACTATGGGAATGGTTCAAATTGGGTGGAATCGGTGGCCAGTCAACTGGCCACCCTCAACCAGTTACATATCCTCGTGGAATCCAAACGAGCCCCTTTACATTCAAAATTACCGATTAGATGTGCAGCCAACACATGTGGAGTGTCCATTCAGAGAGAAATTGTCGGGACTGGTAGTGGTGGCGGTAGATAATGGGAGAGCGGAGGTGATGGTGGTTAGAAAAACGTAGAAACATTATGGCTGTGACGTCAGATCAATGGTCTGGTCTGGCCACCTCATTCCCTCACCATGAATCACGTTGCAGTTAAAAGACGCTCAGTCAAAACATGCACCACCCTCTGTTCATTCTGCACTCACGACATTCTCAACTGGAGTACGTATCCACCACTTCCAAAAATAGTTAACTAGTCGTCCTCCACCAATTTTTCGGCCTATTTTCAAAAATATCCCGCTTATCGGGCTCTATCAAAAGCACAAATCCATTCTACAGGAACCGAGAGCCTTCTACAGGAAGGGTTCTACAGGAAAGGCAGTTCTCGGTAGAAGGGAAACCCAGAATTTTCATTGAATTTCAAGCTCCAACTGAGTTAGGCTTGAGAGAACTTCTCTGTGCATGATTTATTTATGCAAGGTGGTGAATTGAACAATATCAGTTTGAAAAAATAAAATTCTACCTATGTATTGAACAAACCGTGAAAGATTGCTTGCATATTTCACTGAATTTACCCAGCTCTTTCTCTGCATTCTGAAATCTCCTCATCATTTTTAAAATTCTCCTGTAAGGAAGATACATGTTGCAGTAGAGGCCACCTTGTGTGTGTGAAAAAAACTGAATTTACATATCTATCTATGTGCTGAGAAGAGAATATGTGTCCTTATGCTATGTTATGTAAAAACAAAATTCTTCTTTCCATCCAGAATTGGAGAAAAAAAATGATGAGGGAACAAACTGAAGAATTGGAGAAAAAAAATGATGAGGGAACATAGAAAATCCAAGCAGAGTGAAAAACAGAGGAAGCAAAGGATGAACATAAAGAAATTAGCAAGATTGTTGAGCCTAAAACAGAGGAAGAAACAACAACAAAAACAACAAGGAAAAAGAGGATACAGAGTAGAAAGGAAAAGGCCGAAAAGGTCCAAATGAAGGCTGCCACAGCTAAAGCAGGCACCTAGAAAGAAAAGGAAAAGGCACATCTTGAGATATCAGTCACACATATGGAAACAATGGACACAGAGATTTCTACAGGAAGCAAAGAAAAAGACCAATAGGAAGAGAAGTCCTCGGAAACATTGGTAGGGGAGGCAGTAGTTGTGCTTGTTGCATTAAGCACACCTGCAAAACAAAAAGGAAAGAGAAAGAGGCAAATATCCATGTATTTTAAAGCCGGGAGAAGCACACGGATCAAAGTGGGTAAACCCCAGCCATAATTAAAGGAACCAATTTTCATTGAGGACACAACCACTAAATCGAAAGAAGAGTCTCCTTCAAAGATATCTATCACCTATGAAAGAGGAATCCTAAAAACCTCCACCTGGAGAGAAATAATTAGGATGATGGACTAAAAAAAAACTCTGCAGGAAGTTGAAAAATCTCTACAGGAAACTCTAGCAAGTTTAAAAGAAACTGAGAAATTGGAGGAGAAGGTAGCCAAACAATCACAGGGAGAAGATAAGACCGAGGAAATACTGGAGCCAAGTCCTCGGCCTAGCTTGGGCTCATATTACAATCTGTTAAAGGTGGGAAGGTCATCCCACAGAAGTTTGTTGTACCACTTTTCTTTGCATTAGAACAAGAGCGGGTTAGGACTCACACTTGGATGAGGATTGCCAAATCCAAGGGTGTTGCAGACATAGGCCACCTGGAGGAACAACTAAAGGAATCAAGGAAAGAGTTGGCCATGGTGAGGAACATGGAAAGCAGTTAGAGAGCCAAATTACAGGAAGAGAATGAGCTATTGAGAAAGTAGTTGCAGATACAGGAAGGTCATAAGGAATATATGCCACCCATCATGGGAGAGCAGCAACAGCGAGAAGGACCTCTGACAGACAGGTAAACAATCGAGGAATAGTAGAGAGAAGAAAAGCTACCAACTGATGTTGAGATGCTAACAAAACTGCTACAAGAAAAGGAGTCACAGGCAGCAGAAGAAATACAGGCTTTAAAACAACATGTGCAAGAGAAATAAGCCCAAATGGCCTATGTGGCCAGCTGGGCAATAGAAGCCTTACAATATAGGCAACCTACTAATTCATATGCATTATATCTTTAAGATCAATGGTTGCAATTTCAAATTAACACGCTGGTCCAAAGGGGCACCATTCCATTCCATAACTACATTCATTTCATGTATTGATGTGACAGGAGCTCAACTAAAGATAAGGCCAAGTTAGAAGAATTCTATTTACACAACTTGGCACTTCCAAACATGAATCTATGGGACCCTAATGGATCATTGGGAGATGTGAAACTAATGGCCATGGCCTCTTGGTTAAACCATAAGGAAAAGAGGGCAACAAAAATTTGGGAAGTTATGGATAGGGAGCTAAGTGAGCCACTCATGATCAGAGCAGAACCAAAGGATTCCTCAGCTTTAGTGTATGCCCATCAGCACTTGGCCAACAACCCTTAGGTTCTCCCAGACTACATTGAAAGACAAGCTCAGGCCATTGCTCACTTTGAGGATATGGAAAGAATATTGGGTGATAACTACATTCATGCTTTCACAAGGAGATGGAACACATTGTCCCACAATTTGAAGATAAGAGAGTACCACTCCCCAACAAGGATGCGAGAGGCTTTGGCTAGAGTACCCCTTTACAAACAGTTAATGCAAAATCTGAAGGCCAACTGGATTGGCCTAAAGTTCAATCCTCCATTGCTTTCGGGACTGTTGGAAGGGGTCAAGTAAGAAGAAGAACACAGGCAATGGGAGGAGGTAGAGAGAAAAATAGGGTTTCATGACCGAGAAGATGACATCACCTCAGAAGCCTAGGATGCCAGAGAGGCAGTCAAAGCAATCAAAGATGATGAGCTGGATTAGTTGCTCAGAGGATGAGCAACACATTCAGCAGGGGGGTGATGATGAGCCCCAAAAATGGGTAACTTATTGGGCTCATTTTTCCTATTATTCTCTATTAATCCACCATTCTTCAAATTTCTATGCATGATTTTGGATATATTTATGTTAATTGAATGAATGAGAGTAGTCACTTGACCACAAATTCTAATACATGCTTATTGCATATTTTTGGACATCTTTTGGACCAAGGTCAAGCATTTATCAGCAAGTTGATAGCCAAATACAAAGGAACAAGGCTGAGGATTTGTAGGAAGGTTGTCTCTAGCACTAAATGACCCCTTCCTCGAGTTCTCCACCATCAGCTCGGAGTTCAACAACCCACCAAAGATGATTTCAAGGGGCAGTCGAGCTGATTTTGTGAAGTGGTTGATTAACTGCAGTTTTGAGCAGCCAAGCTCCTAAAGTTGAGGAGGGTTGTTGGAAGTCCTCGTGGTGCATAAGTAGGAAGGCTTCAAGCCTTGGTAGTTTAGCTATTGAATAGTTGTTTTTCACACTTTAGTGCAGCTCTGCATTTTAGTTCATTTTCGAGCTTTTGTTGTAAACAATTTTGTGACATGATTATTTTTTGAGTAATGGAGATAAATTTCATTTTGCACCAGCTCTGAGCTTTCTTAGGAGGCTATAGCTCTTGGGGTTGGGACCAACCCAAGTGCTAGTACCTCGTTTGTGTAATTTTATGTGTTTTCCTTGCATTCATAGAATAATTTCTGTTAATTAGGTTAAGATCTTGTTTTGTTACATAGGTTGTTTTTGATGATTAAAATAGATTTTCATGCTTCAAGTTGATTTGACAGTTTGGTAACAGAAAATATCTACAAAAAGGCCATCAAGCAACCCTTGATCTCATCTCTCCCGCCTTGGGACCATGAGTTGAGACCAAGGCATACTTGCTGCCACAAAAACACTGTTTTTGCCTTTCCATGCAATTGCTAGTGTTAGATTTTTAGTTGGAAAAGTTTCTACCAGTTGTACTTGCATGATTAGATTTGTTATTTCTTAGTTTCCATAGTTATCTTGCATGATCTCCTGTCTATAAACTTTTGTTCATCATGTTTCTGGTTTTTAGGTCAGATTAGGTCAAAATAGTTAGACCTTTGGTTTTCCTAGTCTTTGTTCGATCAGTTCTAGAAAATAGTGTGTAGAACACCTGTAATACATCCCTACCTATATTTCCTCGATCATACAACCTGATCCAACCCTTAATCCCAGATTCCTTCTCTTCATTTGCCACACTTTTCCAATTTGCCCTAATTTCTACATTCTTGTGCGGCATTGCTCCCTCCATCCTTGAACAAATCCAACCACCTTCCTCACTCCTTAGCCTCATTTCTAGGTCCTAGACCCCTTTTCATCCTCATCCAACCTCCATTTCCACTTTCCCACCGTTTTTTTACCATCCACCCTCTAAAATCCTCTTTCAGATCTTCCTGTAGAACATCCTATAGAACCCCTACAGACTTCCTATAGAATTTCACGTGAGAAGTTTTTCAAGATTTGATCATTGTGAAACTCTCTGGAAGGGTGCTAGGGACCCCTTAGGCCCTCTTCTCACCTTCCTAACCTCCTGCAAATGCCCACTCCATTTCCTTTCGCTGATCAACCTCTGCACAATAAAAAATTGTTAAAGCACATGCATAATAATTCTGCAAAATCACTAAAAAATGCAAAAAGATGTTTTTTTCCAGATTTTACTTCAGAAGTAGCTTAGTCACATGCATTTTACCTTTCTAAAAGTCAATGGCATCCATTTCCACTACTTTAATCTCTTTTCTTGCACCAGTAGGGTTAGCTGGTAAAACTAGGGTTTCCTAGGTTTTGCATTTCCTTTTAGCTTACAGCTTCTTTCTGCAAGTAGACTAGCCTCTTTTGAGTTAGATTTCATCCATCACAGTTAAAAGCTTCTTCTAAGAGCTCATAGAAGTTGGCTTAAGCTTCTAGTAGACTTGTGCCAGCTGATCAAGTGACAGCCCGTGGCAAGAGCTAGTACTTGTGCATATAGCACCGTTGCCTCCAAGTTTGTTACAAACAACCAGGTTGACAAAAGTAAAGAAGGGAGTCCCAAGTGTTGCGGAATCATTTCTGCAATGCTGGAGCCCACAACCTTGAAAGGGCTGTCCTCTTTCTTTTTGGAACAGGGTTAGGTGATGGCAGGGCTAAACCTCCTTCGAGAGCTAATATTAGGTCATCCCAGCTTGATTGTTGTTGGGCGAGGTTATAGCTAACTATTAGCCTGATCAGACAGTGGTGGATTAATACAGTTTCTATGTGTTGGGACCGTCTTAGCCTCTCGACAGTGTCATGTAGTAAATAATTCAACAATGCAGGTAAATTAACAGAGCACTTTCATTTTAGAACTGCTAAAAGTTTGAGTTGATGCAGCCTTACCAGGTCTTTACGCCCATCATAGGTAATGTAGTTCTAAATGATTTGTGCTAATTCTCCCCATGGTTCTCCAAGAGAAGATGGCTGAATACCTTTTCCCTTCTTGATTAGCTCATGTCCTTCGTCCCTGAAAGCCTCGATAGCGTCGTGCAGCTTCAATCGCTCAGCAGCCCATATTGGTCCTTCTACCAATAACCCAGATACTTCTGCTATCCCAGCATCTGGTACAGTGATTTGCCCACCTCTTACCATGGATTTTCCATTCTATAGATTCTGTAAGAATTCAATGGAAATTTCTTCGTTGGGTGGTTGAAATCTTGTAAAGTATGCCATTCATCTTGCTCGAGCTAAAATTTCCCTGGCTTCATTGGAGACAGCCAGTATTAGAGGTTCTCAGTGTACTGTTCTTCCTCCCATAATGCTTGAATTATGCAAATGATAAGTGTAGCAAGGAAAGCACAGCGACGAACAGAGCCAAGTGATGGAACAACAAATGGTTGTAATGGCTCTATCAGGTGATACTTTATAAACATAAATACCGTTATTGAGGACTGTTATAATGCCACATGCTCTGTGATCATGGAATGTTGTATCATTCTACAAAATAAAATAAAAATATGACAATGCATGCATAAGTACATTGGAGGTCCCTGCCCCCTTTGAAATAATAGGTCGCCTACGACTGAATGAATGAAAGGATAACGCGCTGGTAGTGAAGTACAGGGTGATGGATTGGCAAGGTACGCATATTAATGAAAGGATCATAAAGGATATTGGAGTGGTTAAATCAAGGTGTGTACTAAGAATTATCAATAAGTGATAGGTTGTCGTGATGTGATATGATAAAGAAAAAGGGACAACATACGTAGGAAATAATACTTTACTGCCGTTATTGCACTTAAAACTGTTGTGATTGATTTAAAATACTTACTCATGCATAAAGGTTCAAGGTACGTTAGGGACATAATCTCTTTGTAGAAAAGATAAAAACATAAAAAGAGGGTATTATAATAATTATTGATGTAAAATAAAGCTTCAATACCATCAACAGTGCTTTTGTTGTCTGCAGGCGGCCATAGCCTCGACAGAGTTGCTTTTTAACCCTTGGGAACCATGGTCCTCTATGTATAATTGGGGAAGTGCCTTATGATGTCCATAGTAGAGACCAATGTGCAGGAATGGTAACTAGGTGATCACATTGCCATTCATTGGGAAGTAGCGAAAGTGGTCAGGTCGGCTCGTGATGAGACCCCCTATCATCCATCTATGGAAAAAAATCATAAGACTGTTAGTTTATATATATATATATCTATATATATATAATATATATATATTATATATATAATATATATATAATATATAAGATATATATATATATAATATAATATATATATATAGATATATATATATATATATATATATATATATAAGATATCTATTATCT
The DNA here is from genome assembly GCA_000404065.3 of Pinus taeda. Lineage (NCBI taxonomy): Eukaryota > Viridiplantae > Streptophyta > Pinopsida > Pinales > Pinaceae > Pinus > Pinus taeda. Next base: position 172,328 of record APFE030703077.1, on the reverse strand, counting down.
ATCTATATATATAATATTATATATATATATATATATATATATATATATATATATATAATATATATATATATATATATATAATATATATATATTTAATTATTTATTTATTTTATTTTATTGTTTTTTCAATCCCCATGTTATACATAGAGGGTGGCTCATCACTCCTTAAGAGTAGGGATGGCAGAAGAAGTTTGAGCATATCAATATAAAAAAATATACCCACAATCTTATTGATGATACACAGAGAGAGTTATACAGGAAAGGGGAAACAACATGGTACAGATATCAATTAGTTTGGTTTATAGTGGAAATGAGGACAGTGAAGTGATATAGATAATTGTGTCCTTTTCTTTTTCTATCATCACAAAGCAGTCTTGTTAAAGATGACAGTATTCAAGATATTTGCCTGTTCCACAATAGTATTCAAGATATTTTCCTGTTCCACTAGACTCCATACTTGTTGTCCTCAAATATGTATTGTACTTTTCATGCCATTAAGAGGATCATAAAGAGTGAACTGGGATGGTCTAGAGATGACTATGCAAGGAAGAAAAAAAAGGTGTTCTAAGAAATATTCACAAAGTGTTGTTCCTTGAAGGGAATAGCAAAAGAAAAACGCACACAAAAAGTATTGTTCCTTAGAGGGAACATAAGTTGTTCCCTGTAAGGAACAAAAAAGAAAAATCATAAAAAATGTGATGTTCCTTATAGTGAACAAGAACTTTTCCCTGTAGGGAACAACAAAGAAAACAGGTGCAAAACGAAAAATAGAGAAAAAACTAATATACAATCTATTATCCAAGCAAATCCAATCAAATAGAAAGAAAACAGAAAGGTAAATTTATGTACAGGTTTCAAAAGAATAAATTCTTCACTGGACTAGTGCTGTGGAAGGGTTTCCCTTGTCAGCAATAATTTGTATTGTGGAATCTTCCTGTAACTGTTGGCAATGGGATTCCCTTGTAAGTGTTTTTTGATAGAGGCATACTCGATGTCCATTCGCTTTAAAAGAGTAGCTATACCCATCAATGGTGGCTAATGTAAGGGTGCCATTGTCGTGCACCTCTTGTATCTCGTAGGGGCCTAACCATTTGGTCTAGAGTTTTCCTCGGAAATCTTGGAACCTAGAATCATACAGAAGTGCCCAATCACCTTCATGGAAGATCTTTTTCTTGATGAGGGCATCATGCCATTTCGCTCTTTGTTGTTGGATTAGTGCAGTATTGAAGAGCTGATAGCTGGATTTCATCCAATTCATTAATTTGATGTAGTCTATTAATCCATGCTTCATTCAGATCCAGGCCTACTTCTTGAGCTATCCTCAATGCCTGAATTTCAAATTCTATTGGGAAGATAGGTTCTTTGCCAAACACTAGCTGATATGGGGAGTATCTTGTGGTATTCCTCCAAGTCATGCGATATGCCCACAGGGCTTCTAGAAATCAGATAGCCCAGTCATGTCTATGTGAGGCGACTCTCTTTGTTAGTATGGCCTTGATTACTTGGGACTTTCTATCTGGCCATTTGCCTGCGGGTGGTATGGAGATGTGATTATGTACATAATATGATGATTTTTTAATGTAGAAACAATCTTATGGCCTACAAATTGTGGCCCTCCATCTATGATTATTTCTTTAGGTAAGCCATACCACACGAAAATTTGGAAAAGAAAGTGGATTACTGTGTCCTCTGTTGTCCTTGGTAATGCTTCTACCTTTGCCCATTTAGTCACATATTTTGTTCCAACCAGTATATATGTCTTTTGATTAGATGATGGGTTTATTGGGCCAAAGAAATTTAATGCCCAGCATTCAAAATGTTCAATGAATAACTATGGATGCAGGGGCATCTCGTCAGACTGGTCAGGGCAGCCCATTCTTTGGCAGCTATCGCATGCCTGGACAAATTTCTTGGCATCCTTAAAAATGGTGGGCCAATAATAGCCCATCTATAAGACTTTATGCCCAGTCACGCGGTCTACAAAATTTCCACTACAAGGTCCATCGTGGCAAGCTTTTAGGATGTTAGAGATTTCGTCTTCCATGCCACACCTTTGGATATGCATATCAGCTCCTGTGTGAAAGAGGTATCCTTCGATCCAGGAGAACCAAGTGTTGCGTTGTACTATTAGATTTCTTTCACTGGGCGTCAGGTGCTTGGGTAGTTTTCGCACTGCTAGTTAGTTCTCAAAATCCATGTACCACGACGTTTTCATGGTTACAAAAAATAGTTGCTCATCAAGGAGCTGGTCTTCTACTATTGCCAAGTCATCTATCTTTGGCACATGTGAGAGGAAGTTTGCCACTGGATTTTCCTTTCCTGGTCGATCCTTGATTTTTATGTCAAATTCCTACAAAAGGATTAACCATCTTTTCACTCTTCCATTCGTAAGAGGTTTATTAGCTAAATATTTAATAACAGAGTGATCATTATACAAAACCATAGGGTATCCTATTATATAGTGTCTGAATTTGTTAATAACATAGATTATAGCTAGAAACTCTTTCTCAGTCACGCTGTAATTCAACTCAGTAAGAGTTAATTTTTTGCTGATGTAGTATATCGCATAAGGTTTCTTATCTTCCTCTTGGCCGAGAACTGCTCCAATGGCCGTATCTAATGCATTGGATGAAATCTAAAATAGTAAATCCAAGTTCGGGCCCTGTAATACTGGGGCTGTTGATACTAGCCGTTTTAACTCTTCAAAGTTAATGTCACATTTGTTAGTCACTAAAAAATCGATATTTCTTATCAAAGCATATAATGGTGCAACGATTTGGGACAAATTCTTTATAAATCTTCTATAATATCTAGAAAACTCCAAAAAAATACGTACCTCAATTTGTGTGCAAGGGGCAGGTATTAAGAGAATTATCTAAATTTTTTCTGGATCTACCTGAATTCCAGTTGTTGAAATGTAGTGACCTAGGATGAGGCCCTCGGTCATCATCATGTGGCATTTCTTGTGGCTTAAGTAGAGCCTGGTAGCAATACATCTTTGCATCACTTTCTCCAGCATATGTAATGTCGGCTTGAAGTCATGTCCATAGGGTGTAAAATCATCCATGTACACCTCGAGTCGCTCATTTATCAAGTTTGAAAAAATGCTGAGTATGGCTCTCTAGAATGTGGCAGGTGTATTGCACAGTCTGAAAGGTAATACCCTATAAGAAAATGTCCCCTAGGGGTAGGTGAAGGTAGTCTTATCTTGGTCTTCAGGGGCAATTTGGATTTGATTGTAGCTGGTGAAGCTGTCTAGGAAAGAAAATAATTTTTTACTTGCCAATGTGTCCAAAACCTGGTCGATGAACGGGAGGGGAAAATGAACTTTTTGGGTTGCTTTATTAAGCTCTCTATAATTGACACATATATGCCACTTCCCATTATTTTTAGGGATCAAAAGTAATGGAGAAACCCATTTTCTATTAGATATAGGATAGATGAAATTTACACCTAACAGTTTTTGTAGTTCATCTTTAACAACATCTTTAAGGTGAGGGTTTAACCTTTGTTGAGGATGTCAAATGGGTCTCGCATATTTCTCGGTATAGATGTGGTGCATGCATAATTGGGGATCAATCCCTTTCATATCTAGGTAATCCCAAGCCTCTTTATACTTTATAAAGAGTTGAACAAGCCTCTGCTACTGGTCATCAGTCAGGTTTTTATTAATGTTTAGGACTTTCCATGGCTCAATTTCAATGGGTTTGATGCTATAAATAGCTGTTGTTGGTATCGTTTGGTCATTGATATATTTTAAGGGATCTTATTCAATTTCGTTATCCGGGGATGATTCAATCATGTTACATTTTAGATTAGATATGACATATGTGTGGTTAATGTAAGTGTTAATAATGTCATCTTCTGTTTGATTCTTAAATTCAAGAGCATCTGCCATAGTTAGCGGTGATCGAATGTTTTCAGTTAAATATGTTACAGGTTGTTTTCTAGTTTTTATTATTGTTAGGATTGGTTGAGCTGGAGGATATAAAGCTAGATTCTTCACATTACTTCCACTTGTTATGGTCATACTACCTGTTCGACAGCTTATAAGCATCTGCGATCGCTAGCCAAGGTCTTCCTAGAATTAGGCGATGTCCATCTACCCAGTTTCTAGGATTAATAATCAAGAAATATGTTGGGTATTCCCAATAATCTACACACACCATTACATCCTATAATGTCCCTTCTAGTTGACAAGCGACCGGTCAGCAAGTTCCAGCAAGGTCGTAGTTGGATCTAAGGTTGTGATGCCACATTTGTGACAGGTTGTTGTTGTGAGAATATTAATGCATTGGGAAAGGAACATCCATTTATTTGTACTTTGACTATAGGGTTTCCTGGGTCCTCATATTTCACCAGTTTTTCTCTACCTGATAATAAATCAGACAAAGTTCCAACTACGTGGATAGTTGGTGTTGTTTTTATTTTCCTCTTAGGCTTTTTAGTACACAATTCCTTAATAGTATTTGCATAAATTGGAATGTCCTGAATAGCCTGGAGGAGGGGTATTTTTACACAAAGACTTTTTAATTCTCCCAGAAGATCAAAATCAGGATATTCTATTGGGCAAGGTATATTCAACCTTTCTGGGAATGGTGGAGAAGAGGTAATAGTTTGATTGTGGCTTTTCTGTTTAACCATATTCTTTGTTTGAGGTGTTTGTTCTACAAGTAACGATTCTTCTAATTGTATATTTTTATCCCCCTTTGACTCAATTATCCATCCAGACCTCAATTTGAGTTCATTACATTCTCTCAACTCAGTTTTTGGCTCTAGTTCTTCAACAATTTGTACCAATTGGACTGGTTTATTGTTTGGATTCGGGTTGGGCTGGGTAAGGAGCTGTGGTCATAGATTGGGTTGAGGATTCTACTATAATGTGTAAGGTTCTGGTAGTGTAGATTGAGGCAGGGGGATTGTTCCTGCTAGATGGTTTGTAGGTCTTTGCCAGCTTGACTATGAGTTCTGGTTTTTTGAAGTGGAGGGTGGCCATTGGGATGTATATGTATTGTTCTATCTGAATGGTGGAAAGTAAGAGGAATTTGGCCAACTATTGTTTTTATTTGATTGATTGGACCAAGGTGGCATAAAGAATGCTTGTGGTGACCAATTAGGAAAAGGTGGCTAGTTCTGCCATGTAGCTCCTGTGTATTGTTGATAATTATATTGCGAGGGTTGAAAAAATGAAGATGGGTTGTTAGGCATACCTGTTTGTCATGTTTTCCATTGCAGACGTTGATTTAACGGGTAGACTGGTTCTATTTCTTCCTCTACCTCCTTGAAGACTTCTTTTAACCTTGGGAGTGATGGGCAGTTTTCTATGGCATGGTCTTTAGTGCATATGGCACAGGTCTGTACCATATCTGGTGGGCATTCTTTATGACTATGCTTCTACCTGCATCGAGGGAAAAATATCACGAGATTTTGTTTTGCTTCGGCCTTCTTCTGCTTGGCTTGCATGATGTATAATTGTGTTGTCAAAGTTCCAAGGATATCTCTTTTGAAATCCTCAAGCAGGTTGCTGATTTCTACACGAGTAATGCTTCCACTAGAGATTTTTCTGTCCCTGGTGGTCATATCGTGTTTTGCTAGTTTTAGTCTCGTACTACCTCTTGAGCACCTGATACAAAAATTAATGATGTTAGCATAGTATTTTTTCTATATATCACCTTTACCCATAATATTTAATGTCTCTATCCATTGGTCTTTCATCCCTTTAATCAGTGTATTTTTTACCACATTTTCGGGCAAGGGCAAAGTTGCGTAGGGAGACCTTTGGAGGTTATATTGAAAACGCTCCACATACTCTTCCAATGCTTCACTAGGTCTTGCTACCATTTGGAATATTTCGTCTTTTAGTTCCCGCAATAATCCTGATATTTTTTAAGGAAAGCAGTTTTCATTTGATCCCAATCATTTATGGTGCCCCCATCTAGTCCCATAAACCAACATAGGGCTGCTCCTTTTAACGTAGAGGGAAACAACTTTAGTTTCTGGGGATCAGTGGTGTAATCATAATCCTGACATAATACATCATATTCAAACAAAAATGTATATGGATCTTTTGACGTGAGTCCATGAAAGGTGGGAATATTTTGTAGAGGGATAGCTTTCATGGGTGCGTTGATAGCTGTGTCAATGATCAGATACTGTAATGTAGAGGTCTGGGGTGCTTGTGGATTATTGGCCATTTGATCAAAGATATGCTAATACCCTTATGGGATCTCTAGAGCTATAGAGTTATCCCAAGGATGTCTAGAAGAAGTGGAAATGATCCTAACAACACTCCCTAGGATCTTGGTTCCTCTGTTTCCCCTATTTCTCCTCCTCCTTCACGAATATTGCAAGAATTCCCTTCTTGTGAGGGAAATAGGCACGAATTTTCAATATCTTGAAAACTATGCTCAGCCCCTTCCATTTTATTGTGGACTTCAATGTAGGATACAAATGGTGAGCCTGTGGTCCGAAGGGAGACAATAGGTTTTCTGGAAGCAATGGTTTGGGGACCTATTGATGCTTGAGATTCAGCTTTTCTTAAGATGTTGTCAATGAAAGTTGATCGTCCAAGGGTCACTGGTCCCTTAGATTTTTTAGGTTTGGGATGTGGAATTAGATTGTTTTCTGGTCTTTTCTTCTTATTCATTCATACAAAAAAATTCAAATGTTTATTTCTACCTTAAGTTCTTAGCAATTCTGCTGGAAAGCAGGCGGGGGAGCAGGAATTTTACATGCTCCGTACACAGGTTCTTACCTTCCATTTTTAATACCCAGTTCTCTCTCAATAGACAAGCATCAAACACCTACTTCACTTTTCTGTAATTGTGCTGAAAATTGGGCGGAGGAGCAAGCACTTTACTTGCTCGTTATGTAGGTTCTTACCTTCAATTTTCAATACCCAATTCTTCCTCAACAACAATTATTGGATGTATATCACTCTTTGTAAAATGGCTACACTCTCCCCGACAATGATGCCAAAATGTTGGCTGATAACAGGTGCCTTTTAAAACTCCTAATTATCCCACATTAATCATCAACTCAGGCAAGTCATGTTATTTCAAGAGTGTACACAATATTTGGATGCTATAAATTTAGAGAGTAATGTTTCTTAAATTGTAGTATAGATCTTTGACACAAGAATAAATGGATGCATCTAATAAACTCCAATTGCAATTATTAAAGGAAATATCAAAACTCAATCCTCTACTGAAATCAAATCCTACATCAATTCAAATAACAACAGCATCAGCCGAGAGCACAGTAGCAATAACTCATCTCTTCTTGGCTAATTCAATCTAAACTATACTCAATCTCTATAATGCAATACAAATAGAAATGATATCAATTTTGAGAGTCCAATAGTGATAATCAAACTCTTACAGCTGATTAAATCAATGTGATTCACTGTCTAAATAATTTAGTTTGTAATAAACATAATTTGAATCAAATTAGAACGTTGTAAAGTATATAAAGAACATACACTACTTCAATACAAGAAAGTGACGAATAAAGTAAACTCATAGAAAAAAGAAAATTACCAATCCAACCAAACTTTATGAGAATAAGAAATATAACACAAGAAAGCAGTTAGATCCACTAGAGGCCGGGCCCTTAGCCGTCAATGAACACTATTGAGCTACTTCAGATAATGCGAGGGAACAACAACTTCAATTATATATTAATCATTGAACTGAAGTATCGTTACAATATCGTTGCATTATCCAACAGCGCAAGTCTATAATTAAAATTACAATTTGGAAAATAACAAAGATTCCTCCCCTTTCTTCCTACAATCACTTTTTTTTATAATCAAAAAGGGGTAAAGGGTAAATGGTAAATGCGATCCCTCAGGATCTCCCGATCCTGAGGGATTCACAATTGATGGCTAAATTCAGATACCTTTCCTATTTCGCGCTGATCTCTCTAATTCGCCCTCAGCCTTATCCGCAATCGATGCATTCCTTCCTCTGTTTGTCAGTTTTGTTGTTCCAACATCAGGGAATAAAAATCGTTCCTTTTGTCGCTTTCCTGCATAAAGAAAGGTAAAAGTTAGCTAAATCGTAAGTGCAAATGATTCATCTATCTCTTACCATAATTCCTCCATATATCAATGCATTAAGATATGAAAAAGATAAGAATCAAGGAAAACGATGATGGAATTAATAGTAAATACATACCCATTTCGTAACTCAACACCTAACACGTGGGTAAAAATTTACTGGAGTACGCAGTTGCGCCATGCTCTAGAATGCTACAATATTACCACAAAAAAAGGTGAGGAAGACACCAGAAATATCAATATCCCTGAATTAGAAGTACAACGCGAAGTCAATGGGCCTAAGGTAGAGGTCCCTGAAATTTCAAAACCATTAAAGACCAAGCAAGTAAATATTAGGTCGGAAGTGTAGCAAAAGATCACGAATATAGGTGATTACTAGCATGAGGACACAGTTGACAAGGTTGCAGAGTTATTTCAAGAATATTAGGACTTGTTTCCAACAAAGTTATTTGATCTAAAAAGGATAGTAGGTCATCTAGGTGTTATGAAGATCAATCTGAAGCCATATGCGAAGCCAGTAAAGTAACACCCATACCAATTGAATCCTAAATATAAAGAAAAGGTGTGCGATGAAATGGATAAAATGCTCGCAATAGGAATTATTGAGCCTGTAGAAGAATCAGACTGAGTTAGTCCTATGGTGGTTTAGGAGAAGAAGACAAAGGGTGAAATCTGGATCTGCGTAGATCTCAGGAAATTGAACGATGCTTGTGTACATGATCCATTCCCTACGATGTTCACAGATGAAGCGGTTGGAGAACATTCATGGTCAAGAAGCATGCTCTTTTATAGATGGATTCTCAAGATATCACCAAATCAATATCACACCACAGGATCGAAGTAAGACTACCTTTGCCATAGAATGAGGTTCTTTCCATTATACAGTTATGCGCTTTGGACTTAAGAATGCCCCTGCGATCTTTTCTAGGATGGTAGTCGGAGCCTTTAAGGAATTTATTCATAAGTTTTTGGAGGTCTACTTTGATGATTGGATAGTGTTTTGGTTAATTAAAAACCATGTTGCAAGTCTTTGCTTAATGCTAGATACTTGTCGAAAGTATATGATCTCCCTAAATCTGAAGAAGTGTATATTTTGCATACCATATGGGATACTTTTGGGCCACTTTTTTTGTAAGCAAGGGTTGATGGTGGACCCTACTAAAATTGTAGTGATTATCAATTTAGAGGCCCCAATAAATGTAAAATAGTTGCGCACAAGATTGGGGCATACAGGATACTATAGAAAGTTCATCAAGGCATAAGCGCAGATCACTGTGCCCATGGAAAAATTATATAAGAAGGATGTGACATTTTTTTGGGATGATGATTTCTACAAAAATTTAGATGTTTTGAAGGAAATATGGTTACAACACCTATTTTAGTATTCCCTGATTGGAAGAAAGAATTCCATGTACATGTGGATGCATCCTGCATAGTTCTATGAGTAGTTTTAACCTAACCAGGCATAGGCAATATTGACCATATGATTGCATTTGTAAGCAAAAAGTTGTCTAAGGTAGAGAATAATTATTCAACCATGAAGCGCGAAGGGTTGGCGGTGGTATATGCACTCCAAAATTTCAGGCATTATTTTTTGTGTGCACACTTCAAAATGTACATAGACTATCCAACTCTGAAGTACCTGGTCAACAAGCCTGTGTCACGGGGCCTTCAATAGGGGAGCAATACCATACCATGTGCATTCATATTGGGGGATATATATTTAGGAGAAAATGACATAATATATTGGGCATATAATAGGGGGTAAAGGGTTTTTATATTGGAAGGTATAAAAAATGGAGCTCAAAGTTAATGAAAACATATAAAGGGATATTGAAAATGTTAATGAAAAAATGGATACCTACAATATCTAGTGAAAATATGGGTTTTTTAAATTTGGAAGGTGTATTGGATTTGTATTGGTAGGGGGTTAAATAATGTTATGTTTAGAGGTATTTTCCAATATGTAGTCAAACTATGGGTATTGTTTAATATGCCATGAACGAATGTGCTATGTTAGAGATTCATTGAATAAGGCCCCCATGGCCTGTGTTGGGTGGGGGGGGGAATTTGTAGGTGGCTACTGCTATTTCAGGAGTACGAATTTGTAGTTGTGAAGCCAGGGAAATTAGATTTTGGACCCGATCACCTTTCATGGATTAAGAATGGAAAAAACCTACAAGTCTTGATGAAACATTGTCTGATGCACAACTCTTTGTTGTGCACGTTGCAGATGAACATTTGGTGGATATCATCCAATTCCTGTCTACAGGTGTAGCCCCTTAAGGATATATGACATTGTAGAGAAAGGATATGGGGGTCAGGGCCACAGATTTTTTTGTAATTGTAGGGAACTTGTATAAAATGGGCTCAGATGAAGTTCTACGTAGTTATGTACTAGATTATGAATGATAAAGTATCCTCACTAAAGCACATGAAGGAGTTTCTGGGGGACATTATGCTAGAAGAGCCACTGTGCAAAGGATCCTACGTGTTGGGTTGTGGTGGCCAACTGTGCACAAATATTCTAAGGAATATTTTAAGGCATGTGATGTTTGTCAGAGGACTGAGACACCATCATAAAGGGATGAATTTGCTCTAGACCCGTAAGTCTCATTATAGGCATTCGATAAATGGGTAAAAGATTTTGTGGGACCTATTCAGCCACCAGTAAAGAAGACAGGAGCATGATACATCATCATGGCAACATAATACTTGACTAGATGGCTTGAGGCGTAGCCTGTGAAGGATTGCAATGTGGCTACAACTGCGAAGTTTATATTTGAGTACATTCTGTCTAGGTTTGCCTATCCTAAAATTTTGATGAGTGATAGGGGTTCACATTTCTTCAATGAAATGATTTCTACTTTTCTTGAAGAATTATAGATGTCTCATCAAAAAATCATGTTGTATCATCTTCAAGCAAATGGAGCAGTTGAATCCTTTAATAAGATCTTGAAGAATTCTATGACGAAGATCTGTAATGAAAATAGGAATGATTTAGATGTGCACATACTAGCTATTCTTTGGGAATATAAAACTACTTGTAAGAAGTTGACTGGACAGACACCATTTAGGCTGGTTTATGGATAAGAAACAGTGATGCCAATGGAGTACATAGTTCCTTTTTTCAGGATTACTGCAATCACCGAGATGGCAGATCGGGATATAATAGAAGAACACCTCGCACAGATACTTGAGTTAGAAGAAGATCACTTCTTAGTAGGCTTTCATCAGTAGGTGCAGAAGGCTCGAGAAAAGGCGTGGCATGATTGCCACATTAAACAACACACCTTTAAAAATGCAGATTTAGTGCTGATGTATGATATCAAGTTTAGGAAGTTTCCAAGAAAGTTTCATATGCATTGAATGGGACAATACATTGTCTAGGAGATTACAGATGGAGGTGTAGTTCAACTCATAAAGCTAAATGGGGAGATATTTATGGGAAGAATCAATGGGATTCAGTTGAAGTTGTATAGGGGTGATCCCACCCCTACGCAATGCCTATATGGATGTAGGACAATGTTAGTTCTTCAAGTAGTTGCAAGGAAGTGCAGGACTATAAACTACATTGCCAGAAGGACAATTTGGTGAAGAGAATGGGCTGTGCCATGGTTAGGAGAAAGGTTCATATGGGAGCTCCAATGAAGGAGCCATGCTAGCAAGGTTGGTCCCATGCAGCCTGGCCAGAATGTAACCATTGAAAACACTATAGGTGATTGGATGGATATTTTTCCATTCAAGTGAGCGAGGGGGGGGGGGGAAGCATTTAAGGAGCATATCTTTGGAAATCTACCACCAAAAGAGCATTAATGAAGGAGATCAGGAGGGAGCCAAAAGATTTGGATTCAAAAGGGGCTATAAATATGGAATCCTGCTCCACATTTGAACACTTTTCTTCCAGAGAGATTGCCTTGAGATTTTTCACCTATGTTTGAGTCGAGACGATTGTTGCATGTTTGGAAGAGATTGGAAAGAGATAGAGAAGGAGTTTTCATAGCAAGGGTTTTGGTTTGAGGCAGATTTTTCTAAGTGGCAGAAGAGACTATTATGGGAAAGAATTCAGAAAATGACTGCAACATCATCAGTCCCTATCAAAATGTCTAGGTCATCGAGGCCAAAACCTACTACCTCCACGGTAGGAGAGAAGAAGAAAAAGAAGCCACAACAAGCATCGGTTCGGTAATTGCCACACAAAAACCTAATTGAAGTTAAACTGAAGAGTTGGATGGATAAAAACAAGAAACTGATGAAACCCCTAGATTTGGATGAAGAAGAATTGACTAGGGGGTTTGAAGATATTGACGCAGAGGATGCAGTGCTAATTACTCAGATACCACCTTATGTACCTCCTAGAAAATCCACTGCCAAGGTCACTAAGTACCTTGAATCATTGAATTATAAGGTATTAAAGCCATTGCTGCCAAAGGAAGTGCCTTTTGTGGGTGACTTGTTGGCCTAGGTACCATTTTTGAAGATGGAGGACTGGGATCTGGGCAATCATTCGAAGTTTCCACAGTCAGAACCCAACAAATATTTGAAATCGGTATACTATGAGGAGTCAGGTGTCACAATGCTTAAGCTAATGAAGTGGGTGACCGAAATTGAGCACGCAGGATTTCTCAACATGTTGTGGGTCCCACACTTTAGCCACAACATAATTAATACTATCTATGTGTGTCAATTGTTGTCACTGGTTCCTGATGGATTCCTTTGGCCAGAAGGGCCCATTCCAATTGATGATATGATGGTCCATAGAATCACCTTGTTACCTTATTAGGGTGTGCACCCCGCAGATGCTTTTGTGGGGAAGTCATAGGAAAATAAGCTCAGGGATCAGATGAAGAGAGACTTTGGTTTGGTGAAGAACTCGTACGGATATGCCACTAGCTCCATATTTGATGGAGCTGTACAGTTTGCTGCGCAGATTTTGGTAGGAAAAATAATGTGGAAGTGTCACGCCAATGAACTGCAAAAACCAATAGTATCTTTAGCTACGCAGTGTATCCAAGGGGTCAAATTCAATTGGGAAAAGTACATTTATCACGAGTTCTTGGAGGATTTCCGTGAAGCCCAGTAGGATGGAATGGAATTCCACTATGTGTGGTTAATTCTTTTCATTGTGCTAGTAGCATGGAGGAAGCTTAAAGATAGGCAATTCCCAACACAAGATCCAGACTTGTGTGAGTCTATGAAATTCGCCTCGATGTGGGCGATGAAGGATTCTTATCGCATCATTGAAACAAATATGTTCTGGGTATTGTTCGAGTAAGAGTTACAGATGGCGATCAACCAACGGCTGTGATTGTCACCTAGTTTAAATGCATAATATAGAAATATCACAGATTTCAAGGAAGATTTTCACAATTTATCCATACGTGCAAAGAAGGATGTCGTAGGAATATGCCACAAGTTGCCATATTTAGTTGCGGAGGATGACATTATGGGGGTCATCAGCAAATGGCCGAGTGATTAGCTCACCCCATCTGGCGAAGCTACAGGAACAAGTAAGGTAGCAAAAGGAGATATGGGGAAAACAAAAGCTACATCAGTGGCGAAGAAAGACCAAGAGAAAGAAGCACATAAGGCTTTTAAGAAAGAAAAAGAAACAATCAAAATAAAAATCCGATGAAAAGAAAAAATGGCAAAACTATAGGACACTTAACCAAAAGAAAATACTAAAAAGGTGATTTAGCCAAAAATTTGTGGAAAGGGTCCCCATTATTTGAAATAAATAAGTCAAAAATAGTGGGGTTGAGTTTTCATCTCAACAACTTCTCAACAACATGGGCGTATTTCCAATTGATGACATTTATATAGTCTTCGATAAACATTTTTCTAAGCCCCGTTTTGTACATTTGCATTATGTTATTGACATAACAATTGTATAACTTAATTCACTCATTTTTAATTTTTACTAAGAGAATTATAAATTGTGCACAAGTGTAAATGAATCATTCATTCAAATACGATCCTAAAATATTTGTGTACATTTGTTGCTTATGGCTTGCATATTAAATTAAATGTCCATCATAGTAAAAATGATTAAAAGTGCACTTTTCATACATTAGTTATGAGTAGATGAGGGAAGCTTATAAAAATACAACAAAGGAATTCTCTTTCCCAATATGTGTATCTATTCCATTCCCAAATCCATTTACTATAATAATTTCATAACAATGATTGGCTTGAATTTTTATTAAACTAAGGAGACATCCAATGAATACAAGACAACCATGAGGTGTTTTTGCTCAACATGCACCTTTTTAGCCCAAATTGGAAAACCATATGTATAGTGAGGTGTAATATAGTGGAACACACCATTTACAACTGAAATCACTATGAAAAAAGCTATAATGAGGGTATTGCGGGAATTTTTCCGAGATGGGTGAAACTTGTTTAAAAACTAAGAAATTGTCATTTTATCAAATCAATTGCAAGAAAATGACACATAATTTGAGGAATATGAAAGAGGTTTTTGTCAAAAATGCATATTCATTCAGCCCCATAGGAATATTTCCAATTCATGACATATGTACAATCTTTAACGGGCATTTTTATAAGCCTACTTTTGTACATTTGCACTATGTTCTTGAAATAACAATTCAAGAACTTAAGTCACTAGTTTTGAAGTTTGACCAAGAGAATTACAAATTTGCACAAGCATTAATAAATAATTCATTCAAATATGATCACATAATATTTTTGTGCATATGTATTTTTATGGCTTGCATTTTACACCAAATGTCCATCATAGTAAAAACTGTTAAAAGTACATGTGAGCAGATGAGGGAAGGTTATAAAAATAAAACATAGGAATGTTCTTTTCCAATATGTGTTCCTATCTCATTCCCAAGTCCATTTATTATAATAATTTCATAGTAGGGGTTGGCTTACATTTTTATTAAACTAATGGGACATCCAATGAATACAAGACAACCTGAGGTATTTTTCTATCAACAAACACTTATTTAGCCCAAATTGGAAAACCATATGTTGAGTGAGGTGTAAAATAGTGGAACAAACCATTTTCAACTGAAATCACTTTTAAAGAAGAAATAATGAGGATATCTCGGGTATTTTTTTGAGCTGGGTGAAACTGGTTTAAAAACTGAGAAATTGTCATTTTGCCAAATCAATTGCAAGAAAGTGACATAAAATTGAGGAATTTGTAAGAATTTTTTTGTCATAAATGCATCTTTCTTCATCCCCATAGGCTTATTTACAATTGATGACATTTGTATAGTCTTCAACGAGCATTTTTTTAAGCCTAATTTTGTACATTTGCACTATGTTCTTGACAAAAAAATTCAAGAACTGAAGTCACTAGTTTTGAATTTTGACCAAGAGTTTTAAAATTTTTGCACAAGTGTGCACAAACCATTCATTCAAATATGATCATGCAATATTATCATGCATACATATGTTTATGATTCGGATTTAACACTAAATGTCCATCATCGTAAAAATTGTTAAAAGTGCACTTTTCAGAGCAGATGAGAGAACGTTATAAAAATCCAAAAAAGGAATGCTCTTTCCCAATATGTGTGCCTATCCCATTCCCAAATCCATTTAATATAATAATTTCATAGCACGGGATGGCTTGCGTTTTTATTAAACTAAGGGGACATCTCATGAATGACAACCCTGAGGCGTTTTTGCTCAACATGCACCTTTCTAGCCCAAATTGAAAAAGCATGTGTATAGTGAGGTGGAAATTAGTATAACACACCATTTCCAACTTAAATCACTTTGAAAAAAGAAAAAATGAGGGTATGGTGGGAATTTTCTGGGCTGGGTGAAACTGGTTTAAAAACTGGGAAATTGTTGTTTTTTCAAACCAATTGCAAGAAGTTGAAACAAAATTTGAGGAATATGGAATAGGATTTTGTCAAAAATACATTTCTCTTCAAGCCCATAAGATTATTTGTAATTAATAACATTTGTACAATATTCAACGTGCATTTTTATAAGCCTAGTTTTGTATGTTGCACAATGTTCTTGACAAAACAATTCAAGAACTTAAGTCACTAGTTTTGAATTTTAATCAAGAGAAATACAAATTGTGCACAATTGTTAATAAATCATTCATTCAAATATTATCGTGAAATATTTTTGTGCATATGTATGTTTATGGCTTGCATTTTACACCAATTGTCCATCATAGTAAAAACTGTTAAAAGTGCACTTTTCATACATTCGCTATGAGTAGATGATGGAAGGTTATAAAAATACAAAAGAGGAATGTCCTTTCCCAATATGTGTATCCATCCCACTCCTAGATCCTTTTAATATAATAGTTTCATAGTAGGATCTGGCTTGCATTTTTATTAAACTAAGGGGTCATCTCATGAATACAAGACAACCTCGAGGTGTTTTTGCTCAATAGGCACCTTTTTAGCCCAAATTAGAAAACTCGATATATAGTGAGGTGGAAAAGAGTATAAAATTCCATTTCCAACTAAAATAATCAGAAAGAAGTGAGAACAATGATATGGCAGACATTTTCCTGAGTTGGGTGAAATTGGTTTAAAAATTGTTAAATTGTCATTTTGTCAAATCAATTGCAAGAATTTGACACTAAATTTGAGGAATGTGAAAGGGTTTTTTGTCACAAATACATTTGTTATTAGCACCATAGGCTTATTTCCAATTAATGACATATGTACAGTCTTATGACATATGTACAGGCTCATCAATATGTATGTTCATGGTTTTCATTTTACACCAAATTTCCATCATAGTAAAAACTGTTAAAAGTGCACTTTTCTTACATCCATTGTGAGTAGATTAGGGAAGGTTATAAAAATCCAACAAAGGAATGTTATTTCCCAATATGTGTACCTATCCCATTCCCAAATCAATTTACTATAATCATTTTATAGTAGGGGTTGGCTTGCATCTTTATTGAACTAATGGGTCATCTCATGAATGCAAGACAAACGTGTGGTGTTTTTTCCCAAAATGCACTTTTTTAGCCCAAATTGGAAAAACAGATGTAGAGTAAGATGAAAAATAGTAGAAAACACCATTTCCAACTGAAATCATTCAAAAAGAAGAAAGAATGAGGGTATGGTGGGGCATTTTTCTGAGTTGGATGAAACTAGTTTAAAAATGAGAAATTGTCATTTCGTCAAATTAGTTACAAGAAACTAACACAAAATTTGAGGAATGTGAAGATGCTTTTGTCAAAAGTACATATGTTTTCATCGCCATAGGCTTATTTCCAATTACTGACACCTATACAATTTTCCACATGCATTTTCCTAAGCCCAGTTTATACATTTGCAGTTTGTTCTTGACAGAATAATTCAATAACTTAAGTCATTAGTTTTGAATTTTGACCGAGAGACTTACGAATTGTGCACAAGTGTCAATAAATCATTCATTTAAATATGTTTTCACAATATTTGCGTGCATTTGTATGTTTATGGCTTGCATTTTACACCAAATGTCCCACATTTTACACCATTTTACCCCATATGTTTCTTCCCCCCATGGTCTTAAACAAATCTAGATTTGTCTTATAAGATTTGCATGAAGTACATAACTTTATAGATTTGTCTTATAACTATAAAAATTGGTTTAGAAAAATGACAGCCACAATATTTATAGAGGATTTTTTTAAAACATAAGAACATATACCTGGAGATCTATATATATTTGAAAAAATCCTCTTTCAGAATTTTGAAACACTTTCTAAGTTTTCTAAAACATTGTTTTCAAAATTGGTATTGCTTAGTTTTAACAAATTTGAGTAGTTTCTCATTCTTGAGTATTTTTGAGTGATTTCGATAGGAAATGGTTTCTCTTTTAATTAGACACATTCATTTACTTTTATTTTTCTAATTTTAGATTTAAAAATTCCTACTGTGTCATCTGAGATTCCTTCCAGATTCAATCCTCACACATGACATAGCCAAACTGGTTTAAAAGGAGCTCGGGGAACCATTTTTGTTATTTTGTATGGGTTACCCTACAGTTCATCTTTGTGCACCTAAGAATGTAACTTTCCAAATTCAAAACCTATCATAATAGCCTCATCATTTGCTAGGAATTATGTCGATGTCCAGTTCAAGGGAAAGAATAAAGAGGCATATGGTTATTATGATGATGCGAGTACCATGGACCCAGTCATAGCATAATTGGAGATGAGAAAGGTCATGTGTATTTTGGTTGGGAAGGTGGAATCATAAAAGAAAACAAAAACTATTGAAGAGTTAGTCGACCCACTTCAAAACCAAAGGTGACAGTTACAAATTACCAGGATAGAGCTCCTTCAGGCCAATGAACACATTAAGAGAATCAAAACTGATTTGGAGATTTTGAAGAAAGAGCCTGCCAACAAACCTTCCCTTAAAGAAGTCAATAAAATAGCATGGGGATGAATAATAAACATAGTAAGTAATCATTGGAATCAGTTGGAATTCATCCAAGAAATTACAGAGACTATTATAAGATCCCACAAGGAAATGGAAGCCATTAAGAGCACTATTGACGACTCTACCTCCAAGGTAGAAGTGACTATAGACTTTCTTAATCAAGTGCCTAAGGAAGAGGTGGTGAAGATAAAAATCAATATGTTCGAATGGGTAGCAAGGGCTAACCACATGATAAGAAAGAATAAATTGGTGATGCTAGTACAGGATGAGATAGACGCTTTAAAGGAGGAAATATAGGGTTTCAAAAAGAAATGTGAAGTGAATCACCGAAAGTGACTTCCATCTTTCTTCGACAATGATGGAGACCTATGTCCGAAGGAAGCTTTCATACAAATATTGATTACAATAAAATAATATTACAAGGGATTTGGAGAAAAAGGTCATTCCTTTCACATAAAGGAAATCGTGAAATTGTATGATAATGATTTTGAAATTTCGAATATACTGAAGTATATTTTCAAGGAGCAAGGCAAAGCTAATTATGATCACATCACTAACATGGAAGGAAACATCATAGAGACATGGTCATGTGATTTTCCATATGGTAAGGAATGAAGGAATCTCATTGATTTATGTGAATGGGCCATTCAAAGTGGATTTCTTCCAATGACATAGATGGCATCGGTAGAGAGAGGTTCTAACTCAAAGCCTCCACCACAACAATAGGCACAATCATAGGTGTGACCCCAATAGCAAACACTAGCATTGGCACAACCATCGACATCATCAACAGCTCAGCCAAGGGAGTGCCCAACATAGGTAGCACCCAACCAAGAGAGAGAAGACCCATCGTACGTGCAACAGAGAGAGAACCTACTACAACCAAATTCACAGGGGCCAACCCTAAAACTAGTAGATAAAAATTTGTAAACATTCAAAATTCAAGGGGGGGAAACTTTTTTTTAAATATTCTTGGTGGTTTTTCAAAATACCACTAGTGGTTTAAGGGAGGGTCTTGGGATTTAAGTGCCTATATATAGGCCTCAATTTTTATTTTCAAGGGAGAAATTATGGGTTGTATGGGAAAATATGACAAAATTTTGCTAGAATATGTTGGGAGTTTTGAAGCTTTCAAGGAAGGAATTGTGTAGTGAGTTTTGGACTTTTTGCCCTTATTTTACATGTAATTTCATGAACCCACCTTGGGTTTTGAATATTTACTACATATAAATACAATTTTCAAACAATTTAAAATATATTGATGAAAAGAAGAATTTTGGAGGAGTTAAGGTTTGTAACTTGGGCTTTAAAGAATCCATAGTTAAAACCTTAAGACACAAAATATGGATAATTTAGAGAGAGAATGAAGATGAAAAAAAATTGAGAGCCTATTAAGGTTTCTTTGAAAAAATCTCACATGCATTTTCTGTAACTCTTAAAGATACATAAATGAATATGCAACTCATTCAAATGAACCAGTTACCATCATACACGTATTTCAAAAGAAGAAAAAAATGGAAATGGCATAAGAAAAGTAAAACACAGTGCAATACACAAATTTGTTGGAATAAATTTGGTGATTTTATTTTCTCCAAGGAAGCGTAATCATTATATAAGTGTTCAAAATTTAAAAACTTCAAACACCTTGTTTGTGGTTCCCATGTCTTTAAACTTGACAAAAATAGGAAATCTTTAGCTTGATTTCTTGAATTGTCCTTGATTTGAGAATTTGATCCCAGAATATTCATTTTTATTATGATTCCGCTCACCAAAATTTGGAACTGCCTTGATCAATTGCTAAAATATACTTTTGTTATGAAATGTTGCCTTGATTACCTAAACTATGGAATGAGATTAACGAGTTGTTCCCATTCATGTTCCATTGGAAAAGTTAAAGCATCCATTCTCCTAAAATATTCATCCACTTATGTATATTTCTCAAAGGTTGGTTTAACTATGAACAAATGTCTGATCTCATAACAAACAAATATATCATCAAATAATTTCTTGAGTAAACTTTGACCACTTAGAGCTCCTTTTATTTTGGCAAATTTAGATTTATCCATTACTACCTGTGTAGTAATATTTGATACTCTTTTTCTTTTACCATTTTTTCTTGTGAATTTTTAAAAGAACTTACATTTTTGATGTAAAACAAAGAATTTTATGTAAAATTTATTTATCTATGTTTGCATACTTTCACATTTATCTTTCATTTGTAACATTAAGTTTTTCTTTGTTATAATTTTTCTAGTTTGCGAAACTGAACTAGTTCTATCATCAATACCCAATTATTCTTGCTCCTACTTTGACTTTTCATCAAAAAAATTAATGATCTTGTTTGCTTGGTTGGGAACATTCCTTAGGTCATTTTTGATCTCATCAATGGGTTTTTCTATTCATTCCAACAACTCTTCCTGTTCAACAATAATTTCAATTCATGACCAAATGTTAGATATCGAAGAAATTACTTCCATGTAAATATTCTCTCTAACCTGTATTAAACATTAAGCATTGTCAATCTGACTTAGTTGCCATTCAAGTTGTTTTTGTAACCTAGATTTTTTTCTAGATTTCAGCAATTAAAGAATTATCAGAGTTGATTTTTTCTTTCTTAGACTTTTTCAAAGCTGCTTTCACTTTATCAATTTTTTTATTCTTTAAACTTAGGGATGATAAAGCCTTTGATAATTATTTGGTTGCCTCATTTCCTTATGAAATTATTTGAGATGTGGAGGGAAGTGTTTTATTTTTTTATTTTAATAATTGCTCCATATAGGATTCCATGTTCTATATTTTCAATTTGTGTTCAATTATCATTTTCGAAAGGAAATATTTCTCCTTTTCAAGCTCTCAATCTTCATGTGTCTATGGATAATCGAGGAATCTTCAATATCTTACAAAGAGCTTGATATATGCATTTCTATTTTTTATAATATCTTGTGAAACATTAATATCATGAGGATCTAAACCAAATTTAATAACAATATCCTCCAATGATTTTATTCTAGTGTCTTTAGCAAGAGAATATGTTCTCTCGATCTTTAACTCAGAAATAATAGTATTTAATGATTTTTTCAATTTTGATAAACTTATTGTTGAGCTACTTAGAGTAAACTAAATAATTTCACTTCTCTGTCTGTGAAGATCAATCTGATAAATAGGATGAATATTTTTAGTATTAAAAGAAAACACATAAGTCTTGAACCCTTCTGTAGCTTTAGCTCTTGGGAGCTTGGGGTCAAGAAAAGCTAATTGAAAATGTCCTTTTTCAACATCTAGAGATGAGAGAAATTAGTTCTTTATGGAAGAGGCATGCTTCCAAAAATGAGAGTAGGTCATTAACTTCATAGTTTCATTCTTCTTCATAATTTCCATGAATTTGGAGAAAATACTTGGATTATAAGGAGTTGAAGGCGAATATTTTCCTTTTGTTATTTTGTTTTGTTACAAATTGAAAATAGACTTTCTGGTGAAGTGTTAAATCATCAAATGAAACGATGCAACCTACCTAAATGCATGAAATAAATAAATACATGCAAATCAATGGGATATGCTATTAGCAAAGTTTCTTGAGGTAGAGTGCATTGGGAGAATTAGGAAGGAGATGGCCTGCAAAATCCTCCAAATGAGATGCTCCCTTGCCTAGGTGAAAGGGTAATCAAGGGTAGACTTAGCTTCCATGATGTCTTCATCAGAATGGAAGATGAGAGGATGGGAGGAAGGCTGACTACATGATGCAACAAAGGTACTTGGTGCATCATCCTGAGAAGGGATGTTCACATACGCATCAGATGAAATGGTAGATGATGAGCTAGTAGATGAAATATCAAATAATGTTGAGACTTGGGGTTCTAACCAAAGAGGTTCGATATAAGAGCACACAAAAACCTCAAAAAGTTTTGTTTGCAAGGAACTCAATGATGACGAAAGGTAAATTATATGGCCCATGGAGTCCATCATCTCGACATCGGGGGGAGGGATCATTAGTGGTACTAGAATCCATAGGTAGAGGAGTAGGTGATCCACTTTGAGTGGTCTCGTATTCGCGAAGCGCCTCCAAGAAATCACAAAACGCGTCGAGACGAGGGAAACAATGGGAATAGTGACCATGATGATCACACAAGGCACAAGGGTGATTTTTGCATAATGTTTTGAGATTATTGACTAGACTCGGTAAAATAACTTGGACCTTGGGGATATTAGACTCAGGAAATGTTTCATGAACCAAAGGTTTGAGATGAGGAAGTTTAGGATAGTTATTGGTGGCATACGCAACAACTTTACGAAATGCACACGGAGGGGATGACTTTGCAGCTTTAGGCATTGGAGGAGCTTTGGGAGATTTGTCCTTAGGTTCTCTCCTCTTGGATTTACCCCCTTGTCTGGATGCTTTCACTGCATGAGTGGGTTCCTGTTGAGGTTGCGGTGGAATTGGAGTAGCAGCAGGGGCCGTATGGACTGGTTGAACGGGGTCAAAGCATGATATGGTATTAGTTGACCAAGCGGGGTGCTTATAGGTGGATCAATGTACCATATTGAGATCCCCAAAGTCATATTAGGGAGGACCAAAGAAGCCATGACATGGACAAAAAATATTCTTGGAGGAGGAAACAAGAAATATATCTGGCCCGTAGGGTAATTTCCAAGCGGAACAACACCTGGATGGTTGAGATCTGGAGGAACAGTTCCTAGTGGGGACATATGAGAGGCACCCAAAAACGGAGTGGGTCTTGGGTGGGTGGATCCAGATGGTTTGGCTGAGGTGGGAACACTAGGGTGCTGAGGAGATGGCTGTTGTTCAGATTTACTAGACTGCTTGCGAGTGGCCAGTGATGCTTGTAACATGCAAACACTCAAAGAGTTAGGCTATGAGATTATAGTGAGAGGACCAGGAAACATACCCAACAATGAGGAATATTTGTATACTTCGGGTGAAACATTGGTGGGAGGAGTGGCAGACTACTTATTGGACATCGATGAGATAATGGACTTAAGGGAGGTCACCGATGTTGGCTCATAGTATGTCAACTAATCGATGGTGATGATCTTCCCTTTGTGGGTGAAGCACATCTTGCGGAAAATCATAGATGCGATCACTGACATGGCATAAGTGTAACCGCGACCCAAGAGAATGTTATAATCTAGAGGGGCATCAATAACCTCGATGTCTACATGGGTAGTCTTGCCCGCAAGAGTCACTGGACAATTGCGATACATGTCGAGAGGCTGGGAGGAGTGACCATCCCAAGCATGCAAAGTGATGGTGGATGGGGATAATTCAGGTGACTTAAGTTATTTCCAAATGGTAGTGGACATCATAAAGGTGGATTCACCTTCATCAATAATGCATCGGGAGATGATGGCATTATGGACTCAGACTGGTATCTAGAAAGTGACAGATGAAGGTAATGGGGGTTGTTCTGATGTATCAACTGGGAAGAAAATAAAACAATTTTTGGAAGGATCTACTACACCCAAAGAAGTTAGTATATATTGGTTTTGAGATGGGCACGATAGGAGTACCTCCAACATTAACATGGTAGTAGGTGATTATTCCAAGTCATCTACTATATTGTATGTATTGGAAACTCAGTTAGAAATCATGTTACGATGTAATTGTCCCTTGGGGATCTTAGGAACTGAATCAAATTTAGGTTGAGGGATTTGTAGTGGACCATTTGGTGTCGTTAGAGGCTTAATAGATGCTTTGTTTTTGGACTCAGTGGTAGACGAAGTCGATGTCTTGTCATATTGATGCAACCGAGTTTGCAGGTTGATATCAGAGGGATTGACCTCATCAAAATTCATCATGAGGATCTAGTAGTCACCAGGACTAGAAGGTTGGGGGGGATGGGCTACTTGACCTGAATGAGGTTGAACAATGACAAATCCTTACCGGGGGAAAGGATTTGTAAGCACTACTGGTTGAGATGGCGTAGGATTATGAGGAAATCAATGAATGAGAAATTGACCTCTAGAAGTTGCTTGAGCTTCCCACATTTGGCACATCTGGGGTAAGAGAGGATAGTCATGTGTATAATGGCCATGTACACCACAACATTCAAAAGGCTTGTTTGTATAATTAGCCTTGTTGTTTTTGGGCTGACTGCCCTCTTGCTGGTTGTTGGTGTTAGGCTAGTTCCCTGGGGTTCACTAAGTTGATTACCTTGATTACCCTGGTTACCTTTGTTACCCTTCCCCTTATTATTTTTCTTCAATTTTGGGGATTGATCGGACTCTATTGTGCAAACACTTGACCTTGAGGGGGGAGGTGGCTATTGGGGCTGAGGATGCATGGGAGGTTGTGGCACTAATGCTTGAGGGGCTTAAGCGCTCGACTATGCATAGGGATAAGATGGTGGAGGGGAAATGGTTTTGTAGATAGGTTGAGTATTGGCTAGCCTTGGAAACATGTTGCTAGTAGGAGGGGCATAAGTGTTGGAGGAACTGGTGTCGCCGTGAAGATAGCCATAACTTTACTGAGTATACGGTGAAGGATATGAAATGGCTCCAATGATACTGTCAGTGGCGTGGGATGCCCCCGGTGCATTGGCACCACCAAGATGGGAGAGGTCTGGAATGATGGTATAGACATAACTGGATTGCGCATAAATGAAGTCATATCTCAGAGCGGTTTGGAGAGCTTCTTCCTTTGTCTAAGGAAAATGAGATGTGGCATATTTGGCAATGGGTGATAAAAGGCTCCTAAGAAACCAATCGAGGTAGAAACGGTATTTGAAGGGTGGGGCACGACATGTGCTCCTCCTTCTACACCATTCCTGAACATGATTGGAAAGACAAGTGGCTAAGGACTGACAGGATGTAGTCAAGAACTTCGTACCAGTGTCGTATAGGATAGGTAACTAAAAATATGAGAGGAACTATTTAGCAAGCATTGTGAAAATGGAATGAGAGGTGGCAGGCTAGTCTACATACCACTTTGCAATATCTCCAGTGAGTGTGCATTGGAACAAATAAAGACGAATGGAGTTATCGGTGATGGAATTGGATGAACACCACATATGGAAGGAGTAGACATGATTGGTGGGGTCCTCTCCATAATTACCCTCAAACTTTGGGATGTCGGAGGGCAGCTTAGTCAGCATAGATGGCCAACCAGTGTCGTGACGTATAGGGTCATTTATCAATTGTCTAAAATTCAGGAGACTTAACCCAGCCATGAAAGGTAGCATGGGAGCTGTTAGAATGGTTCTTGAGACGATTCCACTAGATGTGACCACTGAGGTAGAACTAGAGCCAACACCAGGTTAGGTTCCTGCACTAGTAGTGGGTCCAGACATGGTGATGGTGTGCGTGAACGAGGCTTAGAATCAGATGAACCAGAAGAAGAGTTGGTAGGGGGACTCGGGGGACTATGAAGTCAAACCCTGTGGGGAGGAGTACTATGCCTAAGTGGAAACTAGGGATGAAAGCCTAAGAGTCATTGCAACAAATGCTTTGGTGGCACAATGGTGGTAAGACACAAGTGACATAGAAATGGTGAAGGGAGATCAACATTATGTTTTTGTCTCTATGTGGGGAGATAAATTAATTAATTTAAGTCTTCGCTTGGTAGTGTAAATCAAGCATCCTTCGCTTAAGTTGTGCTTGTGTGTGCAAGTGTGTTTATTAATTAAGCCCAAATCATGTTTGAAAAAAGAAAAATATTGCTGAAATAAACTAAATAAAAAACAGAAAATCAATTAACTAAACTCCACCCTAACCGGGTTTGCAAACATTGTGCTAGTTGGTGGCAAAATCAACTAAAAACACACTAAAAGTTCAATATATCTAAGTGTCAGTGTGACTGAGATCAAATGACACTATGCTACTGGAAAGTGGTGTAGCAACATGAAATAACCAGGGGGGAAAATCACTACAAAACGATAGGGAGATGGGTGTGAAACTAAGGGAAAACAGTTGTACCCTAAGAGGAATGACCAAACAAGGTTTAAAATGAAACTTTGGACGGAAACAACCTATGTTTGAAGATTTGAAATAGGAAGGTACATATCTGGAAAATATGGCTAA
This sequence comes from Pinus taeda, assembly GCA_000404065.3. Taxonomy (NCBI): domain Eukaryota; kingdom Viridiplantae; phylum Streptophyta; class Pinopsida; order Pinales; family Pinaceae; genus Pinus; species Pinus taeda. Next base: position 145,850 of record APFE030703077.1, on the reverse strand, counting down.
AAATGTTGCATAAACTCAGACTTCTTACTCAGGTAAACTCATCCTATAAAGCTGGAAGCATATTAAAAGTCCTAAGGGTCTAAATTCCACTTCAACAAGTAAAATAGAGTAGATCAAGGCCTAAGTGGTATAGGATAGTGGTCAACAAACCCAGTAGACAACTCTTAGCAAAACCCAGAAATAGATCTGAAAAAAAATCCCAAAAACCCTAAAGATCGTAGGTACTAACCTGATTCTTGGGAGATCACACTTTTTGGCCAGAAGGCACATCCTAGACCTTATTGTAGGGAAAACCCAACACCCCCCATTATTTCAAATAATAGGGACCCTTTCCATTGATTTTTGGCTAAGCATCTTTTATGATTTTCATTTAAGTTAATTGTGTTACAATTTTTTTTTTTAATTTTTTAGTTTTCATCGGATTTCTATTTTGTTTGTTTCATTGAATCCTATTTTTCACTATCTTTCCATTGATACTTGTTTTGATTCATGTGGTCAACTAGTTTTTAAATGACACTCCCCTAAAAGTTTGAGTGTTTTCTCCCGTGGACTAAAATGTAAATAAATGTATAATATTTCGATTTTTCGTAGCTAATTAAGTTCAATGCTCATTCATTGTAAATATTAACTCTTATTTAGTTTTTACTAATATTCTTTCATTTTTCACTAATGGTCTTACAAAATGATCCAACGAAATCATACAATGGATGAAAACATGTTTCAGAATCTTGGTAATTTACTCCAATTTATTATTTTAAAACAAGTTGCCAAGACCGGATTCTCAAAATTGCAAAGTGGTTATAGTCCAAGTTGTAGGATTATTAATTCCACATGGGCAACACTTCATATAACTTCCTTCTTTCCAAAATCCTGATCTAAAATGCGATCATGAAATGTGATTTTAAAATTGCGATGCGATATTGGGATTGCGATATATCGCAAATAAAATTTGTTTTATGCACTTGTATTAAAAAACTGTAATTTCGTGATTTTAGAATTATGTGAGGGGTTAACAATTTTTAATATAAGGTTTCTGTATCACCTCCTTATGACTCTCGTACCTCCACCTTGCCTCATCCTACCTCACACTCACCTCATCCTCCACTCACTTCCCTCCTCCATCACTCCTCTTCACGTGGATGGAATAAATGAAAAAAGGTTGATTTTGATGGTTTGTTTAATGAATAATGATTGATTTCAATGGTTTGTTTAAAATATTTAAATATAATGTTATATTATAATTTAATATAATTCAAATTAAATATAACTATTATATAATAATAATTTAATTATTAAATTCTATTAAATTTTGTTTAATTAAATTTGTAATAAATTAATAACATAATTAAAATTAATTAGTATTAATTAATTAATATTAGCATTTTAATTTAGGATTATATTTTTAATAAAAAATTCTGATTTTTAGCTGAGGCAATAGAAAGTCCAGAATTCTGGTAGTTTTAATACACCAACTTCAAAAGCTCATAAATGGAGTTTTACTTGGCCAAATGAGGCCCAAGACAGCTCATTGGAAAGATAAAATCATGGAGAACATTTATGAAGAGGTTTCATCAATAGATTTGATCATTTATTGGGTATAAAATCTAGCATAAGATCAAGTTCTGAATTTTTAAATAAAGCTAATTTTTCTAATTTTTATTTTTTGCATTTTCATTTGCCCAAGCCTCTTCTGAATGAAAATCCATTCGTCAATGATATACTTGGACAATTAAGTAATCACAAGCATTAATAAAAAGATTATATTTCCTTTTCAATTATTTATTTAATTGAATTTGATTGGATTTATTTTAATTCCAGATTTAGCATTTTGATTTTATTTTTGTATTTTAATTTTGTTTTGATTTATTTTGCAGGAAAACAGTTCAAGAGATGAGGAAAACAATTTCTCAGTCAATGAGAATGGTTTAGTAATAGAAGAAAGGAATTTTGAGCCAATGAAAATGGATTCAACAGATTTATTCTTCAACAAACTTTCTTGTTAAGAATTCCTTTGAAACTATAATAAATAGCAGATTGTAGAATGAAATGAAGGATTCTCTCCCCTGCAATTCTGGAATTCTAAAAGCACTTGTGTAATAGAAATATAGAGTTGTAGGTGGGAGGAGAGAAAATCTTCGATCTGGGGATTATTGAGGATTTTTCTTTTGTATTCTAAATTAACTATGATGGGCAGAGTTTGCACTATTGCAGCTGTTGTTTTAAAAATAGAAGTTCAAGCAATGTAAAAGATTGTTAGAGACCACAGTTAGAGAAATGGATTCAATAAATTAGTATTTCTAATACTATTGTTTTAAATACTAGTTTCATTTTATGATGGAAGGAATGTGTCATTTTATTGATGTTTGTGTAATATTGTCAGTATGAGTAATTTTCCTCAATCATATGTTATTATTTATCTGTGCTCTTCTGGGTTGAATTATGATTTATGAGTAACTATTTACTCAGAAATTTGTCTTTTAATATTGGTTCAACAAATAGTGATATGATGTGAACTACTTCCTCATATTATTTTTTAATTATTCGAATTACTGATTAAACAATCAATATCATTTTTTGAACTTCTTCCTAAATTTTGTTGGTTTATTATTTCAGTTAAGAGGTTTCTGAATAGAATATGTTTGGTATACATAATGTCAGTTAATTGAACTACTTCTTTAGCTTGATATTCATTAAAAGGAAGGCATATTTTAATCCCAATCATTTAAATATCTTGCTTTCAGTTGGATTAGATCTATATCTTCTTAATTGAGATAGGATTAGAATTTAGTTCCTTTTGCTTGCATTTTAGAATAAGTTTGCATTTAGATTTAATTTTACATTCTTATAAGTCCTCTTCCCAAAGAGGAAAATTTAGTTGTGGCTTGGCTGAGCCCTAGATAAGCTTAAGGATCACTTTCTTGCCTGATCAACAAGAGGGATAATCTGATGTCTCTTCTCCACTGGTGGATGAAAGTCATATTTTAAGCCATTAGAGATTGAGAGAAGGTAACTGGACCTAGTTGAGCCAATCAAAACCATCATTCCAAATGGAAAAGGAGTTGCTTTAAGGTCCAGACCGGGTGGTCATCCCCCAATGTTGTTGCAACGCATTTTGAGGCTTCAACAAACCTCCAGATCACACTTTTGGGGCGGAGAAGTGTAATTTCTACTCCTTGATTCTCGGTCAGCAAGTCTTGGAAACATTTGTTGTCTTTGTCGCGACTAGTTCCCATGACCTGCGAAAAAGACCAGAGAACTTATGGAAGCTAGAATTTTAACTGATCTAGGTTTAGAATGCTAGTAAACAACATTAAGAGACTGAAAAAGAAGAAACCATAAGCTAAAAAATGAAGGTCACCCAGGTTTTTGGATCAAAAGTAAAAACCTAGTGGAGTCGCCAATTTTTTTATAATGTTTTCTTCTCATATATGTACAAAAAGAAATCACCTAAGACTGTGGATGACAAACAATCTTAACAATATAAATGGTTTCTAAACACTGTAGATCTACAACAAATGATAAAAAAAAAACCTGCCAACGCCCTGATAGATGCCATAATCATAGTTAAACAACAAACTGAAATAGTAATAAATGTGGGTAACTCCAATAATCCAATGGAAACTAGATATATAAAGAATATATTTTATTAAACAACACCCCTAAAGGGAATAAATAAATTTTACCGTTCCCCCTCTATGGGATGGGTTCTTAGCTATCCTCAATGTCTTCAGCTTTTTGTAGAGCCTCTCTCTGCTATAATGTGTAAAACCCAACAAACAAAATGTTTGGGCTCAATGAGAACTCAAATGAGAAAGAAGATGGTGTGCGATAGTAATAATAATCAGAGCTGCAATAGTGAGTACAACAATGAAAATAATCGAAAGTGAATAATGAATAAAAAACCCTTCTATTTATAACAAAATATTAGGTTATCCTCAAATAATGAGAAATAATAAAATATTATTAACCCCATTTTAGAAATAACCACTTGGAATATTTTATTATATTTGGTTAGGAGGGAAAATGTATTTAAACTTATATTTAGGAATAATAATAAATAAATGATTTATTTATTTTCTCAAGAAATATGGTTAAGGAATAATAAACAAATAATGATTTATTTAATTATTCCTAAAGGGTTTGGTCAAACTTGACAATAAATAATAATTAATTAGTGATTAATTAATAATTCCTAGAGAAAAAATACGATAATTAGTAATTTCCTCTATTTATTTTTCATAACTGGGTCAAATATGAGAAGGAATATTAATTAAACAATGGTTTAATTAATTATTCCTAGAATATAATTAAATAAATAGCTATCTATTTAATTATTCTTCATGGGTTTATTAAGTAATTTCTCATAATGAAAGCAATTTTACTATGGCAAAATTGGCTTTACATGGTGTACTTCGATCCATCTAGTAATTAAGGCTAGATGATCAATTTTTTGTGATAAAAAAACTCTATCTCTCGATAGATCAGAGCACAATGTTGGCGAAACTAATGACTTATAGACACCTTAGTCATTGTCTCTCAAGGTACATAACCACTCGAGTGTTCACTGAGTATGACCTTATAGGAATATTCTTATCTTGGTTTCCCAAGCCTCAAAGAATATCAGTCCTCTTGCCTACCATTGTCTTGGATTCCCTACACATCCTCAAAGAGTATCGGATGCCAGATCATTACCCAATCCTCCCATTCTTTCTTCCCAAGTGAAGACACGGATGTTGTGTCTATCACTTCCTCTCAATTGAAGAAGACATGCCCGAGTATCCTCTAACAAGGTACTTGTCCAAGTTCCTCTGTAATTGGGAACTTTTTATAACTCCCTCTTAGCTAGGGGCTTGTATCAACAACTTCTTCTTCTCAGGTCCTCCAGTTTCTTGATATCCTTGCTTCCTTATATGTCATGAAGTCTTTATTTGAACTTATTCTTAGTAGGTAACCATCCACAAGTCACTTTCCTTCCTTCTTTGTCATGTCATTTACTCCTTCGTGGAAAATGACCTTCTTGTCACATATCAGGTTCTCTTGTCATCTGGTTATTCCTTGTCATCTTGTCTATGCTTCAGACTAATCTTCACATGGATGCTTCTTTGTACTTGCTTGTTCCCATGCTTTGATCTAGTATCCCTTCATGACTTCATCCTAATATTTCTTCGACATTAAATGGTACATTTTTTGGATGGATTCTTCATCATGACATCTTCGTAGAGTAGAATCAGTTATCTGCACCTTTCATATCTCCAAGGCTTTCATAGGTGTCAAGGGTCCTTTGATCTTTTTCTTCCTTAGAGTTGTCTTGCCTTATTTAGGGAGATGTCTTCAATGGATCTTTGTCAAATGGTGATTCTTTGTGATCATGGTGTTTTTCACATGCTTGATCTCTTTCTTAATTTGCTTCTTCTTGGATAGATAAGTCAACCACCTCTTGCTCCTTGTGAGAGCACTTCCTCATTGCTTGCTTCTAGTGCTAGTCAACATTTCTTCTTCACTAGCTTCTTGGTGAACAATCTTATATTCCTTATATGAGTATTTCCATTTGTTGACCTTCATTGCATTGTAGTACATGCCTTCAAGCATGTCATTGGTGAAAGATATTATTTCCTACTTGATCATGTCATAAAACTATTCCCATGACTCAATAATATACATATGATAACATGACTAAACTTTGATGCATACATATCTCATCTTGATTCTCCTTGATGATATTAGCTTCATTTGGTTGTCCTTTATGTTTCCCTTCTTGCTCCATCTTATCTTGCTTGCATATCATCCTTTTCTTGAATCCCATGAATGGGGTTCCCAATGAGACATCTGCTTTTGTTTATGAATATTCTTTTGAAGATTCCATCATAGGATCTTGAAGAGGCTTACCCTGAAAATGTTTCTTTCCTTTTGATTATGGAGGTATCCTAAGATTCTTAATCATGATCAATTTTCTTTTATTATGGATGAGGTCATATTCTAGGTATGCTTCTTCTACATGAATATCTTGAGCTATAGCTACCATGCTCCTATATTCTAGAATATATTTCCAACCATGCATTTTGTTCTATTATAAATTCTCCTTCTACATGAGTATTTCAAACTCTATCTACATCATGCTTATATATTCTAGGGGATGTTTCTAGCCATGTAATTTTATTCTATTCCTACATGCTCCTATACTACACAAAACTTTGAAATAAGACTTTAAGTAAAGAGTTTAACTTAGTCATGGTAGAGATCCATAGGGTCTTCCTTCTTTTGCTTCTTGTCTTCTTCTTTCATTTCTTGAGTCATATGAAATTCATACCTTTTTCATTTGTTTTCGTTGTCCTTCTTTATTTTATGAAAAATCCATTTGTAGTGTCCATATTCTTGGCATCCAAAGCATTGGATTTTGGACATATCTTTGTTGTTTGTTTGTCATGGACCAAATTTGCCAAATTTTCCCTTTATCTTGGCCACGGTAGCAAATGCTTGCTCCTTTTATCCTACATCCTCTTTTTCTTTGAGTCTTTTTTCCTCTATCTTACATAGAGACCACATTTCACTTAGTGGGGTGGCTTCCTTCTTCGAATATATGCTTGATGTGAAGTTGGCCTAATCCCCGGGTAGAGCATTGAGTACTACAATTGTCATTTCTTTGTCAGACATGACTTCCCCTAACTCTTGTAGTTGATCCCTCATCTTAGATATGTTCATGAAGTACGAAGATATTCCTTCCTTTGATGTATTCATCTTGTTCAATTCACGTCCTAGAGATATCACTTATCAAGTTGTGCTTACCAAGAATAGATCTACTAGTTTATCATAGATTTATTTTGATGTTTCAGGTTTGGAGACATAAGGACTAAGAGAGTCTTTGATGGATTGTATTAGAATAATTTTAGCTCTTGTCTCATCCTTAATATACTTGGCTAAGGCTTGATTTTTTTCCTTAGCAGGAATTAACATTCCCTTTGATGTGTTCTAGAATTTCATTCTCCTTGAGAGGAAAATTAGTCCTCTTCCTCCATGCAAGAAAATTGTTGGTACCTTTCAATTTGTTTCTTTCCTTGAAAAAATACATTGATGTATATTCATAAGGGGACATATACTTACTTGATAGATTTTGAGATGTAGTAGACTTGATTTCTCCTTGAATACTTGATGATGAGATTTTCTTGATGACTTGTAGCTTGATGTAGGTCCTTATTTGATCTACTCTTCTTGTAGGTGCATTTGTGTAAGGCTATTCTTCTAAATTTCTAGTCTTCCTTGATGAATGATAGATGATAGAACTTCTTGTCCTTTAGTGATTAAGACTTCTTGGCTAGATGCTTCAACTTTTGTAGATGTCCTTCCTTTATGAGTGTTCTTCAGATGCCCTTTCCTTGATGTGCCACCTTAGCTCTGATACCATGTTGAAGAATCAAAGGTAATGATGAATATTAGGATTATTCTTGACTTGATAAAAATTTGTGAAGAAATTTTACAATTATCTTAGCTTTATATTCTTCTTATTATTAGTGTGTGTGTTTCATCAAACTGCTACTAAAAAAATAGAGACAAGAACACAGATGTTGGCTCTCTACTAGGGCCAAAACCTCTCTATCTTAGAGAGGAAAACCCTTTGGTAAGTTTCTCCTATTGAATCTTCTTATTGATTAGTTCCAAACCCTAGACCCTTGACTAGGATATTCTCCAAGCACAAGTCAAGTCTTTCCTCTATTCTGCACTTTTTTCCTATCACATAGACTTCCTCCTTCTAGCACTTTTCTCCCCAGCACTTCGTCCTCCTTCTCTATTGCTTGTATAGAGATAGAGCTTCCTTTAGTGAGCTTTATAGAAGAGATGTTATTCTTCTATCCTTTACTCAAGTAGACTTATTCTTTTTTTGACCAAATGAGATCCTTCTTGAGGTATGACTATAATACTATTCTGCTGCCCTATTTTTTCCCACGTATGGAGGGTACCCTTAGATAATTAGGGTCCTTTCACCTTCTCTAGAGAGAGAGACTTATTCACTTGACTTGGGAGGCCTAGTAGGCTTAATATCTAACCCAAACAATGTTGATTCTGGGACTGTTCTCTAGCTATTGTTATACTTCAGGCTTACCCTCCTTTTCTTTGAACATGTGACTATTTCTAGCAAGAGAAACAATCCTATATATTTGCTTTACCTTCTCCCTTCTTCACTGCACTTTGGAGACCCTCTAGACCTATTTTCCATTCACTTCTTCTCAGCTTCTATCCTCACTGATTTTAGAGATGCTTGTTGGACGTTGAGAGGGAGTGGACAACCTCTATATATATATAGGACTATCCCTCCTTTAGGCCCACATGAATTTTTCCATCATTTTTATTCATTTGGAGGACGTTTCTGCATGGAGAGGACTTGGAATTTGCGTGGAGGTATTCCTTTGACTCTTATATAATTTTATACATAGTGTAACATGCCCTTTACGGGTCTTACATAAATAAATTGACTTTTGACTTCCTATAAGAACTTAAACATGTGATTGGCCTACTTCAATGAGAAAGAATCTCATTGACATATATTATAAAAATAATGTTTCTTTTCTTGAATAAATACAAATACTAAACGTAAATTTATGAAGACCGAACCTAGTTACATTTCCTTCAACATGGAAAAGGGTTGTCCCCTCCAAAGTAAAGTACTCCATCTATATGCAATTCTTCCTTTGTTTGTAGCATCTCCCTTGTTCTTGTGCTTCCCTTTATTGATACTTTGAGAGAGACATTTATCTGATTTTATGAATGGAATGAAAAATTTATAACCAAAACATAGAGATATAGTGAAAGTTGACTTCTATTAATAAATGGAAAATGTTGAAACTGTATACATGTAGAATGAAAACAAACTAGCTCAAATGGTGGTAGGTATTCTCTGAGAAGAGATGTGACAACTACACATGTTTAGATGTTGTTATTCATGTCAAAGCAATGGTCAACTATGATCAAGAAAAAACATGGAGAGGGTGATTGACCAAGAATACATTTGATCATGAAGTAATGTATGCAATTATGGATAGCTTTATCATCCTCCCTTACTATGACCAACATCATTGAGCACATGATCTCAGTTTCCTTCAATCAATTGAGGATTCACTTTCACCTACTTCACGTCAACATTGATCATTATATCCGATGAATGCAAGGGTTTTATCATATCATTTATAAGTGGTCTAGTCTTAGGAAAATTTTATTTTTTGAGGAGTACCATTTATTATTAATTCCAAAGGAGAAATGAGAGTCAGAATTTTTTTTGAAATGTCACTATTTATATACAAAAAAATTTACAATCCAAACACGAAATATGATTAAAAAGATTTTAGGGATGGATCACACAAAGGAAGATTGGATACAACCTTATAGATTGTGATAAGATTTATTTTACCTTTCACAAGGAAATTCACTGGTGTTTGGTTATCATTGATATGAATATGAAGAAGTTTTAATATCTTGACTCACTTAGAGGTAGTGCTACACATGTCTTGGATCTAGACGTAATCATTGAGAGATAGAATTGGTTGAGGACCTTCCTAAATAGAAAAATGGGTCAGATTGTGGAATGATAGATTTATCACATGCTTTAAAGGGTCTGAATAGTAAAGAAGTGTTGGTGATGCATGAAAATTCTAATATTGAGACAACAAGAGAAATATTGCAATTATTATTTCCCATTGGATGGTCGAATATCAAAGTCATAAACTTATACCTAGAATTTTTAAAGGAGAGGGAGAAATGAAGAATTTTTTTCAGGTCATCCCCAAATCACTTACTAAACAATCCAAAATAAATGAATTCAACCTTAATTAAAAATGATAGGTTAGACCATATAAATTTATCTATTCATATGGCTATTTGAGGAACCTCAGAGCTCGAAAGGAGTGGACAATTTAGAATTTTGTAAAGGAGTAGTAAAAGGATGATATCTCATTAACTATAGGACCAAGGTTTAATGCATACTGTAGCTATTTTTAAGAACTCAGAAAACAAGAAGCAACTCTGGTTTATTATAGGGAATTTTGATCAGAGTTTTATCTTGGAGTATTTGTAGAGCTTTCTTTTATGACATAGATAAAACTCCTATGGAAAAAATTCAATATCTCCTTGGCACATACCTCTGCCCTACTGTAAACATCTCTCAAATCCTTCTCGTGAGAAATAACTCAAACTTTATGGCACAAAACTCAGAGATCGTGAGGAATAGAGTTTCACCTTTTTTGGATGGAATTCAAGCTTCATTTGAGGAAAAAACTTGGTCTTTTTTGGACAAAAACAACTTCATTTCTGAAGCAGAAATGGGCTCTTCATTGGCACAAAAATTAGATCTTCATTAGCACAAAAATTATATATTCATTAGCACATAACTCAGACCTTCATTGGCACAAAACTTGGATTTGCATGTGTACTAAAGTTGACCCTCCTTAGCCACTGATTTAGCCTACTACTAACACAAAATTTTGTCTTGACGAAAACTACTTTTGGAGCTTCATCTCATAACCTTCAAGGATCTTCAATAACATATGTTATGTAGTTTTTGAGATCATATTTGAAGAAAATCTTGAAATCATATTTGGAGCAAACTTGGAACTAATTTTATAGCCTTTATTGATTATGATTCCATAAAAAACTTGGGTTAAAAGTTCATGTAATAAAGGTTAATAAAGGAAAAATAAGACTAGGGTCATGGTACACATATTACAAGCTGAATGTGAGGAAAAATATCCTAGTGGGTGTCACTTTCAGTTTGTTTATGACTAAGGAAATTGGGAAAGACAAAGAGGCATTAATTTGAACTTTATTTATGAAAATAAAGGAAAATAGGAGAAAAGGAAGGTGAAGTGACATAGATTTGCATGAGAGGGAAATTGAAGGAAAATTATTCAAATTGAAGAAAATAGAGGACTCAATGATAAAAAGGCTTATGAGGATCAATCCACAGTTTTTTTTCAGTTCAATTTTGGAGCTCTCATTTCATTCTCTCACTCATGCACACTTAGATTATTCTTGGAGCATTGTTGGAGCACTTTGGCATATATTGAATTTGGAGAAGGAAGGAAAAGGAAATTAGGAAAGTCCAAGGGAACAATTGGATCAACAACTATAAATGGATTTATTTGTAGGTAATAGGTTTCATGTGTGATTTCATTGTTGCTTTATGGATGCATGGTACATGCATGTTATTTTTTGGTTATGATTTGTCATCATCATGGATATTTTTCTAGACTGACAATGGTTTTAGCCTTGCCATGCCATTTCTAGGATAGCCATGGTGTTCTGGGTTTTTCCACTTGATTGTTTTTCTATTAGTGCTCATAATTCCTTATGGATGTGGGTTGGAACAAACACTATGGAAGCCCTGGAACAACTTGGGTTGAGTTACATGTCCTAGACCCTAGGCTGGGAAAAAAACTCTAGAGACCTTTTTGGGTTGAGTTACTAGTCTCTAGAGCTAGGTTGGAAAAATGCTCTAGAGCCCTGGAGGGTTGTGGGTTGAGTTACTAGTTCCTGGAGCCTTGGATAGGTTGGGTAGAGACCGATCTGGGTTTTGTTAGTGATGTACGACCATTAGGTGGAATCACTAGTTGAGGCTGTTTGGCCTCTGGAAGCCTTGGTTAGGTTTTGTCTTAGTTTATTCCATGATATCCCACAATCATGCTTGGATTACTACACGAGGGTGATTGGTTGAAAGAGAGATTTGGTTCAGCCCAATCTATGGTTAGGTGGTACGTGGAAGTGCCTGACTTGGTTGGAATTTTCATATGTTAATAAGAGGTATTTTCTATTGTGATATATGAGAATATGTAGTGATTATGATGGTGATATTATGGAAGATTTTCCATGGTTATATGCTGGTTAGATGATGTAAATTGTTTCGGATCTTGAGATGTTTGATGAATATATGAATGGTTGATGAATGCATGTACTAACAAGTGCTATTGTAGCTAGCTAGAGAGGGTTTAGAGCCTTGTCGATGATTCATATGTGAAGACTATCAATTTATGATAAGATATGCCTTCATGACCTAAAGCCTACACATTTTCTATGTGTTTAACGAAATTTCTATTATGTTATGGTCAGTCTAGGTCAAGTTTCTGAGTCAATTTTGAATGTTTATCTTTATGGTCATGTCATTTATGATTATGAGAAGTATCAGGAAGTTCTGGGTAGTGGTTTGGAGGCTAACTTGGAATTTTGGCTTAGATCTTGGGATCACACCCTCTGAACTGGGAAAGTTGGGTCACAATTGCATGAAGGCAAAGTTGTGCATGTTGTTGGAGGCCTTCAACTACACCCAGGCCTTGCCATGCATGTGGTTGGGGGTATAGGTCAGTGAAAAGGAGCCCTACCTTAGGGTTTGGTCATATGGGGTAGTTCTTTAGCCCCTGAGTGTCCTGTAGCACAAAGGGATGTTGTGAGTTGTCAATTTATGGTCAGTTGTAGGCCCCACTTCATTAATTGTAGCTGGGAGGTCGGGTCTTGTTGTAGTGACACTCTGCTTAAAATTTACCTAGAGGGGTAGTAAAACCAGGTTAATGTGGGGAGGAGGTGTTACAGGGTGGTATTAGAGCTATGTTGCAATATTGGACCTTCCAGTAGAGATGGTTGATGCGTATACATGTTCGATTGTCTATGCATTTTCATGCATGCATAATAGGCCAGACATGCATTGTGGTGGTCATTATGCATTTTGTGTCATCATGATGTTGTTGCCATGTTATCATTGATGCTGATATGTCAGCTGAGATGAAGGATGAGATGCATATTACTGGAGAGAGGTTTCAGCATTGGACCTCGAGGTAAGAGCATATCGTCGTATAGGTCTGTATGCCAGTCATGCAAGTATGTTATTTAATTGTTGTTATATTCATTATGGTTATATGAATTCCTTTCATCTATTTTTGTTATCGTTACATGCATGATAGATGTCAGTTGATCAATATAGTCATATGCACATGCGTCAGAGAGTCATGAATGGTAGCATATTGTTGTTATGTGCGTTATGGTCATACACATGATGTCTATGGTAATTGCATTTAAGATCTTGATGTTATATGCATCACGTTAATATATATTGACCTGTGAAAATGGTTAGGTTTATGATATTCAGGTATGATTTGTTATACTTGTGACATTGTGTCATACTAACCCGAACTAAACTGTGCATATATTATAGCCTCCTCTGAGATACATTGAGATATGAGTTTGATTATGTTTTCTATTTGGTTTATATAACATGGTATGTTTACAGGCTGTTAGAATGTTTGATTTGTTGCATGATATGATTATGTGTCTATAATATTGCATGAAGGAAGGATCTTATTTTAAGATGGTTGTATTAATACATATCTGGTGATATAATTGATATGTACTTGAGTGCAAGTGGATGATAGTTGTAGCATTATGAGTGTTGACTATGATTTTATTATGACATGGTTGATTTCAAATTAATAGACACAATGTCTTGATCTTTGGAACATATGACTAACATGTGTGAACAAATGCATGTAAACATGCTTGGTATTAGCATGACAAGGTAAAATTTTATTTTTTTATATAATTGATGTGATAACACATAATAAGACTCAATTGCAGCAAGGAAAAAGTAAAAGAAAGGAGTCGGGTGAGAATTCCTTTTGCTATACTTTGAAGCCACAATTCCAAACGAATGAGTGCTTTGCATGAATGTAAAAAGTCTTCTTAACCTTTGTCTTGAGGATGAACCACATTAGATGGTCCAGAACGTTGACCAAATCTCAATGATGTGATTAATCCGAAAGACATCTCATTATCATTATGGATCAAAAAATTCTAAGGTATAACCTTGATTTTTTTTTTTTTTTTGTTACGTTATGTTGATATGCGCTATATTCGTGAATGTGTATTTGAGAGGTATAACAATTGGTTTCCAATTATATCTGGATTTTTCAAGGGGTTGGAATCCATTGAGAGATGATATATGTATGTGTTTAGTTACAGGTGAGCATCATGGGTACAACAAGGTAAGGTAATTGATATATTGTTATGTTTATTTATGCACTTACGGTTGTGTGTTTATGGCAGCATGATGCAAAGGATTGCATGGAAAAAGAGGCTACCATGAAATATTGAAGAAGGCTCACATTGAAATTTCCCATGGAAGTATTGGGAACCAATGGGGTTGATTCATGGTGTTTTTGGCTAGTTTTGTGCATTCGGTATTTTGTGATTTGTTTGTGCTTGATTTGTATTTTTTCTTATGTCTGGTGCATGGCCATGCCACTTTGTTTATGGTATCATATTTCTATTGGTTTTCATTTTTTTTCTTCTTGTTTATTTCTTATTCTTACCTTTTATGTCTTGAGGGTCTTGGGATTTTTTTGGGGTTAGATGAAGTAATGGAGCTCAAGGAGAGCTAAATGGAACCCAACATGTAAAGTAAGACCCATATGAAGCACGGTGCATGTATAAGGGTAACCGAAGGAAAACATATGATAGTAAGTTTGATTGGTTGGGTCCACTGGGGTAAATCGATGGTGGTAGGACAGTCATGAGAAAGGTAACATGAGAGGTAAAGTAAATTGATTTGAGGCGATAGATTCCTTGACTATGATCAGAACTATTTTTCTCAATTTTGTCCACGTTGTGCATGGATAAAGGGAGTTCTCTTAACCTTGACCTTATGATATCTGGTAATTGTGTTGTGATTATGATTATGATGATTTATATATATGTGTATATGTATGTATGTATGACATTTTTTGATAGCGATGTCAGGGATTATGATTGATGATGCTAATGTTTAATGTATGCATGTATGTATGTCATTGTCTAGTAGGGTTGTTAAGGATCATTCTTGTGGAGGAATGATTTCCTATGTAGGTGAATTGCATGAAGAGGTTCTTGGTATTATGATAAATCAAGTGGGAAGAGTGCCCTGACAAATCTATGAGGTCAATATCATGTGGATATGAATTGATATTATGTGATTATACTATGGCCATGTTTATGCTATGACAAGTAATGTTGAGGGATACATCAATGGTATGAAAGAAGTGTGGTAAGCGACATTTTTGGACAAGCATGGATAAGTGGAAAAACCACAAACCATAATTTGGATTGTGGATGCACACAATAAGGCTTGGGAAAGACACTAGAAGCTAGGTTGCTTGTAGAAACAATGTGGTGTCCAAATGTACATATGGTGGTGTGTGCGTGTTGTACATGGGTTGTTGTGTGCATGTGGTGTTGTGTACATGTGGTACATGTGGTGTTGTGTACAAGTTATGTAGGTGGTGTTGTGTACATGTGGTTCCATGTACACATTGTGCAGGTGGTGTGTACATTTGGTGTTGTGTACACATTGTGCAGGTGTTGTGTACACATTGTGCAGGTGGTGTGTACATGTAGTGTTGTGTACACATTGTGTAGGTGGTATTGTGTACATGTGGTATTTTGTACTCATCGTACACATTATTTTGTGCACAAGTGGTACTATGTTATGTGTTGTGTAGTAATTATATTGTGAAATGTGTATTCATTGTGTTCTACTCTGTGTACATATGTGTATTGTGTTGTACATTGGGTGTAGGTGCATGTATTATGTGGTGTTGTACACCATGTGTAGGTGTATGTGTTGTGTTTTACGCCTGGTGTAGGTGCATGTATTGTGTGGTGTTGTAAACTAGGTGTAGGTGTATGTGTTTTTTTATACACCAAGTGTAGGTGTATGTGTTGTGTTGTGCACTAGGTGTAGGTGTATGTATGGTGTGGTACAACATGTGTGGGTGTATGCGTGTGATGTACACTATGTGTATGTGTACGTGATTAAAGAGAAGAGTATGCATTGTGTACTTGCCAAGTTTGGCAACCGATTTAGTGTGTGTACAAAAAGGACAAAGAACAAAGGCAAAAGAAAAGAACCAATGGAATGACAAGTATCAATATTTTATTTCAGTTTAATTATGCATATATTATATGAATCTGATTTATGATGGTTACACTTTGAGCTAACCGGATGAGATATGTTTATACATGGTGAATGATCAAAGAGCTAGTTTGACTTGTTGTGACATAAAGTAAACAATATTACATGTTTACCTTATTGATGAGCTACCAATGAGGAAAACATGTGAAATTCCTAGTTTGGGTTGTTGGAACTAAATGCAAGAATTGGCAGCAACAAAAAAAAAAAGAATTGGAACAAGTAGTAGTATGCTGGTAAAGAAATTCAGGAGCAGGGCCATTGTGGGACACTTATACCCAAGAGTGTCCATTTATTGTCATGAGCATGCTATTACCAATATGATGGTTTTAAGCTAGGGATATTCCTTAGCTTTTGGACCTTCCTATGTGAGGACCCTTTCCAAGGGATGGATCACCCAAGGGACTATGTAGCAGAGAATAGGATACCAACAGAACTTGGAAGGTGTGTGATTGTATAGAAGGGGGTGACCATATTTCCTGAGGGATTGCATAATAGAGAAGGGAAGGTAAGGGAATGAGTTTTCTTTGTTCAGTAGAATTTCCAGATGGAATTAGGGGCACATTAGGAGTGTTCCCTATAACAATGAGCTGGTAACCATTCACTGAGAGAAAAAGTAGTGAAAGGATCGTAGCACTGCACATTGGATGCAAGTTTGACTTTGCTAGTGGATTATGGACTTCCTAGGAAGGAACTGAACCTTGGTATTACTTTGAGGATGGAGGTGTTATCCTCTAGATTCCTCTGTTTTTGATTTAGGCATTGTATCCTTTTATTTTCTACTTAAAGAAAATGTCCATATGTTTATATGTGTATTTCATTGTGAATACTATATCGAGTTGGATTTATAAATATCCCTGAATATTATGTTTATTTGTTGATCGAAGCAAATGTGCCTAGGTATACGTGGTTTTTATTCTAAATACCATAATAAGTTGTGTTATAAAGCTCCAGTAAGTGGTATGTTTGTCACGTTGGTCATGGTTTTCAACAATTGCTTATTGTAAATACTACATTGAGATGTGTTATAAAGCTCCGTAGGCAGTATGTTTTGTTTTCAGCAATTTGATGGTCTTAAGTGTCATATAACACTGAGGACAATATCCCCCAAGGGGGAGGGGTTTGTAACAACTCCAGGTTAAAATTTCATGTAATAAAGGTTAATAAAGGAAAAATAGACCAATATCATGAGACACGTATTCGAAGTTAAATTTCGGGAAAAAATTCCTAGTGTATGTCACTTTTGGTTTATTTATGGCTAAGGAAATTGGAAAAGGCAAAGAGGCATTAATTGGAATTTTATTTATGAAAATTGTTAGCACCTGGATTGAACCTCAGGCTGAAGGAAGGCAATGCTAGGGTAACCACAAACCATGCTTAGCCAAGTAGGTAGCCCTACTAGGCCAGGAGAGGGTTCTCTCCATAATGATTTCAGCCAAAAAGTCTGGATCAAGAAACTGATATTAGGCTAGTAGCACAAGGTTTTGATTTGATTTTGGAGGGTTTTACTAGATCAGGAGGAGCCAGACTACAGGGTGTTCGATGGAGCAAGGTAGGCACAATGGTTAGAACCTTAAGGTTTGATGGATGAGGTGGAAAGACAAGTGAGGGTCTAGGAAAATATGTAATCCTCATGGATTTTTCCTAAACTTAAGAAAACACAGACTATGAAATATCTACACAAAACAGAGCATAAATTTATGGATTTTGCCTTTCAAACTTGTATACATTCACATAAGAGTATGAAATGATGGAATGGAGTCAACAATACATTTTAACACATGAAAAAATAAGAAAAACTGAACTGAACATCATACCACATGGATCCAGAAAGAAATGGCTGCAATTTTGCATTAATCTCTTGTTGTAACTGATATAAAATGATATTTTATCAAAGCATAAGCATCCCACTGAGTCCAACTTCTAAAAATGACTAGGGAAATACATAATATAGTCTTCAAACCACCCATCCTAACCTCAGGGGGTAGAATCCATGAGAAGAGGGAAAAATCCAAGAAAGAATGAACTGATAACAAGAGAATAGGGTGGTTAAAGTGACTCATCCCTAATCCAAGCAAACTGATTCACTGCACCTCATGAACTTGATTTACTTAATGTATTTACCCTAGTAAGTACTAGAAACATGATAATTACATTTAACTCATCATTTACATAGATAAATTCATGATTTTCCAAGGTGAAAGTGAAAACTGGGACGAAAAAGTGAAAATTTGGACAAAGTGTCAAATGCCCAGCGCTAGTGCGAGGCGTGCAGCGCTAATGCCAACTGCGCCCTTCAACTTTAGCTGTACTTTTATAGGCCTTCCCGATGTTCAAATTGGGCCCACAATAGCTTGCTGGAAAGATCTACCTGTCTAATTTCCCAAAAAAACTTTAATTTCTAAATTGGGATGTCATTTGCCTAGTCAAAAACCAAATATCCCAACACTGCTTAGCGCACAACACCCAGGGCAAAAAGGTCATTTTTTGGGTGTTTTTTGACCTTTTGACCAACCAGTTATCCTCCAAATCCTTAGAAAAATTATAGGGTGTAAGTAATCATCAATAGAAACCCAAAAATACTGACCTTTGTCTGATTAGATGCGCCCAAGGCATTGCGCCTTCTATGACTATGCTAAAAATTGTCTGAAAAACACAGTAAGTGATTTTATGTCCCAAAATGGTTAAAAGTGTCCAAAAATGTGTTTCTATAGCTGACCATATGTTAGAGGCATGTAGAGATTCCTCAAGAAGAATATCTAACTTTATTTTCTCCTCTTGCTTAGTAAGTTTTTCAATTTTTGCTTGAGCTCTTTTGAGCTTGGCTCTAGAAATTTGGTTTCTCATGGCATAATGCTTTGCCATCCTCCTTTGAATGGCATTTTCCTTCTTTTTCTTGGCCAAGAGCTTCTCTAAATTCTCATTGACTCTATCAAGCCAATATTCCCAGTCTTGATTGATCATGTTTTCCTATTGTTCATCAACAGTGAGCTATTTAGCAAGCTCGACTTGTCTTTTCCTTTAATGAACATTTGAAGTTTTTGTTCATCCTCCATGGTGTCCAAGTCTATAAGTTCAAAATATGTTTCTTTCTCATGGATTAATTTCTATTCCTACATGTCCACCTCTGCCATTGTGTAATTTAGTGTGAAAAACAAAACCCTAGCGAGGTGATGGAGGGGTATATAAATGAAGGAATTATGTCGTAATGAGAGGGAATTTTGAGGGGATGGGAAGGATATTTGGAATGTGAAAGGAATGACAAGAAGGTAGCAGTGATGGGGTTTTTTAGGTATAGGATATGTGAATTGGGGGTAGGGTAGACAGAGCCTAGGCAAATAGGTGCCTCAAGGTTAGGGTTTTTAGTTTAATTTAGGAAAAAATTAAACACAGTGATACATCAAATAAACAATGTATGAGAAAAGAAAATAGAGAGAAACCTAAATTATTCATGTGATGAAAGCCTTTAGGTGACAAAATTATGAACTTTGGATGTGTTTCTCTGAGTTTTGAGTGGCCATAGACCTCACTGGGCAAACGCGCAACACTCTTAACCGGTGTGCAACACCTTTTTGTAAGCCATCTATGGAGGCTTTCCAGGTGTCCAAATTAAGCTTGGGATAGATTGTTGGAAATATTGTCGGTTCTACTTTCCAAATCAGCCTTCATTTTTCAATTTGGAGCTCATTTCACTTATAAAAAACTCAATCTCCAAAAATGAGTCAAAAAATGCAAAATGAGGGTGAAAAAATGCAAAGTGTTGTTGCAGGCAACTTTTGGAGGTCTTCCTAAACTCCAAATTGAGCGCATGATAGTTCATTGGGAATATATTCCAGTCTAGTTGTCATTTGACTTATCAAGAAAGTCATTTGGACACTCTACCTAGGCGAAAACATGATTTTCCAAAGGTCTCTCCAGAGGTGCAGCAACTCTCCTGTGGCACGTGCATTTTTGACATTTCTCCAAAACCATGACACATGTGTAAAAATTGAAGGAGTTTTTTCATCCTTGGCCTATTATGGACAAAAATCTCTCTCACACTTGCCAAATTCATATTTTCTTGGTCAAAAACATAGTTTAAAGAAAACCAAACCCTTATGTGTGGTGAATGACTTGTCCCTTGGAATGAGTTCTTAAAAAATGATGGAGACCTGATGTTGATGATATGAAATGGCCTCATACTTTTTGATATACCGTATGCTTCCTCTACTCAAATATCTCTGATTCGATAGCAAACCCTAGCTTAGTGGGAGAGGAAATTAGGGTTTAGTGAAGGGAAAACAGGGGATTTGTAGAATTGAAGGGAAATGAAGGGGATGGGGGATTCTAAATTCTTAGGAAAATTTTGGGAGGTAGGGAGGGATGTTAGGAAATAGGGGAAAGTGGAATTTCAAATATTGAGTGAGGGTAATTGGTCCGAAAGGGAAAAACACAGGCCTAGCCTAAAAACATTGTGAAATTGTAACAATAGGCTAGGGTTTGTGGGAAAATGGTGAATTTGAGGGATAGAAGTGATGGGAAGTGTTTAAGAAGGTCTATGAAGGGTAGGGGAAGGTATATGAGCATTAGGATATATTTATTTTTTATTTTTTTTATCATGGAATTCATGGAACCAAGAAAAATACCCTCAAAACCCTATGAGAGGGAAATGAGCGTTAAAAGCACAACTGAGGCAACAAGGTATAAGATGACCCACTCACTCACAAATGACAGTTTGTAACTTGTAATAATGATGACAATTATTTTAATGGTGGTACACTCAGATGAGGGGTGACATGGACGAATACTTGGAAAAATTTGGAAGGAGTGAAAACAGTCCTAACCCTAATACCTAGTGACCAAAATTTTACTTGAAGACTCACTGAAATGAAAAATTTTCACTTTGACACCCTAAGAACACTTTGTATGACAATGTTTGATCACTGGTGGAAGGGTGCAAGTACTGACACTAACATTGGCCTTATTGGTGATGGCATCTCCTTAAAGGTGTCAAGAAAACCGTAGACCAAGTGCCTAACCATGTGGGCCAATACGGTCAAAAAGTAAAGAAAACTTAGTAATTGTTGAAACTCAACATAACAAGTTGAATCAATAGTAAAACACAACTGAAAAAATGAAAAATATGCTCAAAATGGATCTTATTCATTAAAACCTACTCTAGCTATTCCATTCATCACCTGATCAAGTGAAATGAAACAACGAATGCAACCAAGTAAGCATTCTGGCTGTTGTTTCAATTCTCCACAAGCGCTTGTTTATGAGAAAGAAGAGAGAACTACTGCAAGGCAACTCACATGAAAATTTGTCAACAGATTGAATCTTGATGAAATTTCAAAGCATGAGCCCACCTGCTAACCTTAAGAATATTGTGAAAGTATCTTCATAGGAATACATTCTGATTTCCAGCCCATCTAATACGTTACTGCTCTACTCTAGGTAGTCTTCATATTTTCGTTTTAAAATTTCCCTCACATCTATGTTTTCTTTCTTTGATGATTGTAGCAAATTGACAAAAGGATCCTGAAACTCATGAATGACTAATTTTTCTTGATGATCAACAACAAAACAAAAATCTTCTTCATTACTCTCCTGATATGACTGCAAATCTTGGTATGATCTTTGTAATGAAACTCCTGATGAACAAGACAATGAAGTCAGCTGTTGGATCAAGTTTATATCAACATTATTTTTAGGCTCATAGTTAGCTAATGGAGAAGGACTTTTACTACATATATCACCCAACACATCAGCTATTGGGTCATGAAAAACTTGCAAATATTGTTGCAACCTCTTTTCCATCAGTTTTAATGAGACTGCATGACACTCTACATGTTGCTCATCCTTTACTTTAGAGATATTATGAAATTTTTTCTTTAAAAATTGAATTGTTTCTAAACATAGTGGTACAGAGTCATCTTGCATCATTTGATCATATCTTTCACCTTCCAAGCCTTCATTTGCAATTTGAAATTAAATGGAACTGGGTGGCTACAAATCTAGACCTCGGGAGGCTTCTATGTCACAAATGATTTCCTCAACCAATTCATGAGAAGGTTTATCCTTTATAGTGTTGACCATTCGCTTATCTGCTTGCTTATAGTTTTCTCTTATTTTTGCAAATGAGGAGAAACACAAGGGTAAGGAGCTCTAATAAAAAATTTGATTATCCTCTTGATTGTCAAGATCAAAACTCAATGAGTGATGATTTCTGATCACATCAAAGTTACCTTTGATGAACTGAAATGAAGTAAAACAAAGAGGCAAATATCCTTCACTTACTTCCAAATTTTCTGCAATTTCCTCATCACTGTCATAGATGATATGCTTTGGTTGATTACTGTATTCGAGCTGCTGAAATTGAACTTCCTCCTCCCACAAATGAGCTGTTGATTGCTCTACAAGATTAACTTCTGTTTGGAGAACATAATAATTATCGTACTGATAAAACTTTGGCAAATCATCAATCTAAGTAATGCCACCAATCATACACATTATATTATTAGATTGTTTATCCTTAGATTGATCTACAAATCCATTTTCAAATCTATGGTATCTAGGATTAGCAAGAAAATTTTTAGGGCTAGCAATCTTTTCTTTTTTTGGGATAGGTGGGTCATGGTGATATTGAATATAAAATTCATCTCTTGAGGTGATTATTTGCATGATTTCTTCCATTTTACTTACCAAAATGTCAACCTTTACCTCTAAATATGTTAGGTGCTCTACAATGTTCTCCCTCTCTTCTTCCTTCAGCTTTGCCCTTTTGATCAACAGATTAGCCTCTACATCTACTGCACTGTTCTGCATCTCTTCAAGTGTCACAAGGTTCCTTTCCCTCAACTAAAATTCCATTTCTAGATCAAAGGCATCTACGTAGAGCAAGAGAGTGGATCCAGGAGGAGGCCTTATATTAGCAGGCATCGAAAAATTGACTTGGTTAAACCTGGTAGAAAACTGTTGTACTATCTCCCTTGGCAATTTTTTCAGCTGGTTATACTCTCCTAGAATCAAGAAAGGATTTTGTTGACCACCTACTTGTCGAGGAAAACTTTGATGCACTATTGGAAATCTGAGATGCTTGCGTCAGGCAGGTTTTTGAACAAACTCTTGACTTTTCCTTGTAAAGAAAGAGAGAATAGCCTGACACTGACATCCTCTTCATCGCCTTCAAAAAGGTTGAGGAAAGTCTCAAAATTCTGTGTATGTCTCTCAGTAGTGATATTTTCATATGCACCATCAAACCTCGACAGGCATAGGTAATGATTTTCATGGAAAGCATGGAGTATAGGAGGCAAGATGAGTGGTTTGTATCAATCTAGAATTTTACGAGGTGTAGGAGTATGTACAGAAGCTGTAGAATCAGTCTTGGTCTCTTTAGGCTCATCAAGTTGAATATGGTCATCATAAGATTCAGAATAAGGGCCTTGATCAAGATCAAAGGCATACGAACAATTTTTTTCGCAATCTTTAAAGGGAACAATTCACATGCAAGTCTAGGATATTTTCTCAAATACAATATACTTTGTAAAATATTTTTGACATTGTCGGGAAAAGAGAAAAAATAATTGATAACAAAGAACATAATGTCTTGGATGAAATTCCAACTTGAATAACTGATCTTTCCATATTGTCCTTTCATGTTTCTGTTGGTTGGGTTCATCCTCTAGTGGAGTCTTTGGATATCATCTTGAAATTGATTTGGAGTCACCAAGTGAATGATTTTAGCCTTCTTGTGTCTGATTATTTTCCACCATCAACAATCAGATCTAGATCTGAACTTTGATTATATTTATTAGGGAATACGAAAGCATTCACTCATTCCCTAGTATGGTCGCCACTATGTTAGGACCTAGATTGAACCTCGGGCTAAAGGAATGCAATAGCAAGGTAACCACAAACCACACATAGCCAAGTAGCTAGCCCTACTAGGCCAGGAGAGGGCTCTCTCCGTAAGGATCTCAACCAAACTGACTAGATCAAGAAACTAATATTAGGCTAGGTATAGTAGCATAGGGTTTTTATTTGATTTTGGAGGGTTTTGCTGGATAAGGAGGAGCCAAACAGTTAGGGCAAGGAAATTAGGTCAAAACTGTAGGGTGTTCGATGGAGCAAGGTAGGCACAATGATTAGAACCTTATATTTTTATGGATGAGGTAGAAAGATAGGTGAGTGGCTAGGAAAAGCATGTAAACCTCATGGATTTTTCCTAAACTAAAGAAAACACAGATTGTGAAATGTCTACCAAAAACAAATCATAAAAGTTATGGATTCTGCCTTCAAAGTTGTATACATTCACATAAGAGTATGAAATGATGAAATGGAGTCAAAAATACATTTTAACACATGAAAACATAAGAAAAATTGAATTGAGCATCATACCACATGGATCCCAAAGAAATGGCTACAATTTTTCATTAATCTCATACTGTAACTAATACAAAATGATATTTTTATCAAAGCACAAGCATCCTACTGAGTCCGACCTCTAAAAATGACTAGGGAAATACATAATATAGGCTTAAAACCACCCATCCTAACCTCAGGGGGTCTAATCCATGAGAAAAGGGAAAAATCCAAGAAAGACTGAACTGATAACAAGAGAATAGGGTGGTCAAAGTGACTCATCCCTAATCCAAGCAAACTGATTCACTACACATCATGAACTTGATTTACCTATTGTATTTACCCTAGTAAGTACTAGAAACATGATAATTACATTTAATTCATCATTTGCATAGATAAATTCATGATTTTCCAAGGTGAAAGTGAAAACTAGGATGAAACAATGAAAATCTAGACAAAGTGTCAAGTGCACAGTGCCAGTGCTAGGCGTGCAGCGCTAATGCTAGGCGCACCCTTCAAATTTAGTTATACTTTTGGAGGCCTTGCCTATGTCCAAATTGGATCCACAATAGCTTGCTGGAAATCTCTTCCTATATAATTTCTAGAAAAACTTGAATTTCTGAATTTGGATGTCATTTTCCCAGTCAAAATCCAAATCTCCCAACACTGGTTAGTGCACAACACTCAGTGAAAAAGGAGGGCAGAAAGATCATTTTTTGGGTGTTTTTTGATCATTTGACCAAAAAATTATCCTCCAAATCCTTAGAAAAAATACAAGGTGTATGTACTCATCACTAGAAACCCAAAAATGCTGACTGTTTGCTGATTATATGCCTCAAAAAAGAGTGCAACACCTAAGGTGCTGCGCGTTTGCCTTCCATGACTGTGCTAAAAATTGTCTGAAAAACACAATAAGTGATTTTATGTCCCAAAATGGTTAAAAGTGTACAAAAATGTGTTTTTATAGCTGATCATATGTTAGAGGCATGGAGAGATGCCTTAGCAAGAATATCTAACTTTCTTTTATCCTCTTTCTTAATAAGTTTTTCAATTTTTGCTTAAGCTCTTTTGAGCTTGGCTCTAGCAATTTGGTTTCTCGTGGCATATTGCTTTGCCATCCTCCTCTAAATGTCATTGTCCTTCTTAGTCTTGGCCAATAGCTTCTCTAAATACTCTTTGACTCTATCAAGCCAATATTCTCGATCTTGATTGATCATGTTTTCCCATTGTTCATCAACACTGAGCTATTTAGCAAGCTCAACTTGTCTTTTCCTTTAATGACCATTTGAAGTTGCTGTTCATCCTCCATTGTCTCTAACTTTATAAGTTCAAAATATGCTTCTTTCTCATGGAGGCATTTGTATTCCTGCATGTCCACCTTTGTCGTTGTGTAATTTAGTGTGAAAAACAAAACCCTAGGGAGGTGATGGAGGGGTATATAGATGAAGGGAGTATGTGGTAATGAGGGAGAATTTTGAGGGGATGGGAAGGATATTTGGAATGTGAAAGGAATGATAGGGAGGTAGTAGTTATGGAGCTTTTTATGGATAGGAGATGTGAATTGGGCTTAGGGTATAGTGAGCCTAGGCAAATAGGTGCCTCAGGGTTAGTGTTTTTAGTTTAATTTAGGAAAACTTAAACACAATGACACATCAAGTAAAAATGTATGAGAAAAAAATAGAGAGAAAACTACCTTTTTCATGTGATGAAAGCCCTTAGGTGACAAAATTCTGAACTTTGGAGGTGTTTTGTTGAGTTTTGAGTGGCCATGGACCTCACTGGGCAAATGCGCAACACTCTTAACAAGCGCGCAACACCTTTTTATAGGCCACATTTGGAGGCTTTCTCGATGTCCAAATTAGGCTTGGGATAGCTCGCTGGAAATCCAGTTGAGTTTAATTTCCATATCTTCCTTTATTTTTCAATTTTGAGTTAATTGCATTTATCAAAAACTCAATCTCCCAAAACGGGTCAAAAAAATGAAGAATGAGGGTGAAAAAATGCAGAGTGTTGTTGCAGGAAACATTTGGAGGTCTTCCTAAACTCCAAATTGAGCTCATGATAGTTCATTGGAAGTATATTCCAGTATAGTTGTCGTTTGACTGATCAATAAAGTAATTTGGACACACCAGCTAGGATAAAATGTGGTTTTCCCAAGATTAATCCAGAAGTGTAACAACTCTTTTCTGTCACCTGTATTTTTGCAATTTCTCCAAAACCATGACACCTGTGTAAAAATTGAAGGAGGTGTTTGATCCTTGTCTTATTATGGATAAAAACCTTTCTCATGTTTTTCAAATTCATATTTTCTTGGTCAGAAACACAATTTAAAGAAAAATCGGCCCTTATGTGTGGTGAATGACTTGTCCCTTGGAATGACTTGTTGGCAAATGATGGAGACCTGATGTTGA
Organism: Pinus taeda; assembly: GCA_000404065.3. Lineage (NCBI taxonomy): Eukaryota > Viridiplantae > Streptophyta > Pinopsida > Pinales > Pinaceae > Pinus > Pinus taeda. The sequence continues at coordinate 119,126 of APFE030703077.1, read as the reverse complement.
TGATGTGAAATGGCCTCATACCTGCTGATATCCCTTATGCCTCCTCTACTTAGATATCTTTGATTCTATAGCAAACCCTAGCTTAATGGGAGAGGAAATTAGAGTTTAGTGACAGGAAAACAAGGGATTTGTAAAAATAAAGGGAAATGAAGGGGATGGGGGATTCTAAATTCTTAAGAAAATTTTGGGAGGTAGGGAGGGATGTTAGGAAACAGGCGAAAGTGGAATTTCAAATATTGAGTGAGGGTAAGAGGTCCAAAAGGGAAAAACATAGGCCTAGATTAAAAAAAGTGTCAAATTGTAACAATAAGCTAGGGTTTGTGGGAAAATGGTGAATTTGAGGGATATAAGTGATGGGAAGTGTTGAAGAAGGTATATGAAGGGTAGGGGAAGGTATATGATCATTAGGATATAAATTTTGTTAATTTTTTGATCATGGGATTCATGGAACCAAGAAAAATGCCCTCAAAACCCTATGAGAGGGAAATGAGCCTTAAGAGTACAACTGAGGCAACATGGTATAAGATGACCCACTAACTTACAGATAATAGTTTGGAACCTATAAAAATGATGAAAATTATTTTAATGATGGTACACGCAACTGAGGGGTGACATGGACCAGTACTTGGAAAATTTTGGAAGGAGTGAAAACAGTCCTATACCTAATACCTAGTGACCAAATTTTTACTTGAAGACTCACCGAAATGAAAAAATTTGAATTTGACACCCTAAGACCTCTTTGTAAGAGCAAGTTTGATCACTGGTGGGAGGCTGCAAGTATTGACACAAACAAAAATAAAGGAAAATGGGAGAAAATGAAGGTGAAGAGACACATATTTGGATGATAGGGAAATTGAAGGAAAATTAAGGAAATTAAAGAAAATAGAGGCCTCAGTGATAAAAAGGCTTATGAGGATCAGTTCACAACTTTTTTCAGTTCAGTTTTGGAGTTCTCATTTCATTCTATCGTTATCATACCCTTTCACACTTAGAGTATTCTTGGAGCATTCTTGGAGCACTTTCGCATACACTTGATTTGGAGAAAGAAGGAAAAGGAAAGTAGGAAAGTGAAAGGGAACATTTGGATCGCCAACTATAAATGGATTTATTTGCAGGTAACAGGTTGCATGTGTAATTTTCTTAGTGGTTTATGGATGTATGGTATATGCATGTGATTTTCTGATTATGACCTATCATTGGCATGGAGCTTTTCCTAGACTAAAAATGTTTTTAGCATTTCCTTGCCATTTCTAAGATAGCCATAGTGTTGTGGGTTTTTCCACTTGATTGTTTTATTATTGGTGCCCATAATTATTTATGGCTGTGGGTTGGAACAAATGCTTTGGAAGCCTTGTAACAACTTGGGTTGAGTTACTAGTCATGGAACCTAGGTTGGGACAAATTCTTTGGAGCTCTTGGTGGATTGAGTTACTAGTCCCTGGAGCTGGGTTGGACAAATGCTCTGGAGCCCTGGAAGGTTGTGGGTTGAGTTACTAGTTCCCTAAGCCCTGGATATCTTGGGTAGAGACCGATCTTGTTGGTGTTGGTGATGTATGACTGTGAGTTGTAATCATTGGTTGAGAGTTGAGGTTGTTTGGCCTATGGAAGCCCTAGTTTTGTTTTCTCTTGGTTTATTCCATGAGATGTGACATTCATGCTCGGAATATGGCACAAAGGTGATTGATTGAAAGAGAGATTTGGTTCAGCCCAATCTATGGTCATGTGGTACGTGGAATTGCTTAACATGGTTGGCATTTTCATATGTTTATAAGAGGTTTTTTTTTTTTTCTATTGTGATCGGTGAGCATATGTATTGACTATGATGGTGATATTATCACTGATTTTCCAAGGTTATATGTTGGTTATATGATGTATATTGTATATGGATCTTGATATGTTTGATGAATATATGAATGGTTGATGAATTCATGGACTAACAAGTGCTATTGTAGCTAGCTAGAGAGGATTTAGAGCCTTCTTGGTGATTCTCAGGTGAAGACTATAAATTTATGACCAAATATGAATTTATGACATGTAGCTTACATGTTTTTCATGTGTTTGACGAAATGTCCAACATTTTCTAGTTAGTCTAGGTCAAATTTCTGACTTGAGTTTGAATTTTTAGCCTCGTTGTCATTTCATTTATGAATATGAGAATTCTCAGGCATTTGGCCAGTGGTCTAAAGGCTAACCTAAAATTGTGGCTCAGATCTTGAGACCACATCCTCTCAATTAGGAACGTTGGGTCGCAACTGCATGGATGTAGTGTTGTGCATGCGATTGGAGGCCTTTAACCGCACCCAGTCCTTTTCATGCATGCACTTGGGGTCTAGGTTAGTGAAAAGGATCCCCAACTCAAGTTTTGGTCACCTTGGGTGGTTATTGAGACCCTTAGTGTCCTCCAGCACTGAGGGATGTTTTGAGTTGTCAATTTGTGGTTAGTTTTAAGCCCCACTTCCTTAACTAGAAATGGGAGGTCAGGTGATGTCATAATGGAACTATGCTTCACATTTACCTGGAGGGCTAGTAAAATCAGGTTAATGTGGAGAGGGGGTGTTACAGGGTGGTATCAGAGCTATGTTGTAATATTGGACCTCGGGGTAGAGGTGGTTGATGTGTATACATGTATGATTGTCTATGTGTTTTAATGCATGCATAATGGGCCAGACATGCATCATGGTGGTGATTATGCATTTTTTGTCATCATGATGCTATTGGTATGTTATGATGCTGATATGTTAGTTGAGACGAAGCGGGAGATGTAGATTACTAGAGTGAGGTTGCAGCACTAGACCCCAAGGTAAGAGAAGATTTTCATATAGGTTTGTATGTTTGTCATGCAAGCATGTTAGTTAATGATTTTTATATGCATTCCTGTCATCTATTGTTGTTTTTTTTACATGCATGATAGATGCCATTTGATTAGTATGGTGATATGCACATGCATCAAATACTCATGAATGATAGAAACTTGTTGTCATATGCATTATGGTCATACACATGATGATTATGGTCATTTCAATTAATATTTTGATGTTATATGTATCATGTTGATATGGATTGACCTGTGCATATGATTAGGGTTACAATATTGTGGTATGAGTTGATATACTTGTGACATTGTGTCATACTAATCGGGACTGAACTATGCAGATGTGATAGCCTCCCTTGAGATACATTGAGGTATGAGTGTGATTGTGCCATCTATTTGGTTTATCTAACATGGTATGTTTACAAGTTGTTTTAATTTTTTATTTATTGGATGATACAAGTATGCGTCTATAAGATTGCATGAAGGAATGATTTCTTTTTAAGATGCTTGTACTAATATATATGTGTTGAGATAATTGATATGTAATTGAGTGTAAGTGGGTGATACTTGTAGCATTATTACTATTGACTATTACTTTATTATGACATGGCTGATTTCAAATTAATAGACACAATGTCTTGATCTTTGGAACATGTGACTAACATGTGTGAATAGATGCATGGCAACATGCTTTGTATTAGCATGAGAAGGTAATAGTTGATTTTTTTATATAACTAACAGTTGGGTGATGTAATATCACATAATAAGATTCAATTGCATCAAGGAAAAAGTAAAAGAAAGGACTTGGGTGAGAATTCCTTTAGCTATTTTTGGAAACCACAAATTCCAAACGAATGAGGGCTTTGCATGAATGCAAGAAGTCTTATTAACCTTTATTTTGTCTAACATTATATGGATATGTGCTATATTCATGAACATGTATTCCACATGTATAAATTTTGGTTTCCAGTAATGGATGGATTTGTCAAGGGATTGGAATCCCTTAAGAGATGATATATGCACTTGTTCAAGTACAGGTCAACGTGTTGGGTACAACAAGGTAAGGTAAACAATATGTTGTTATTTTTATTTATGCACTAATAGTTGTGTGCGTATTGTAGTATGATGTAGAGGATTGCATGGAAAAAGAGACTTCCATGAAACGTTGAAGAAGGCTCGGATTGAACTTTCCCTTGGAGGTATTGAGAACCCATGGGATTTATTCATGGTGTTTATTGCTAGTTTTATGATTTCAATGTTTTTTATTTGTTTGCACTTCATTTTCAATTTTTCTTGTCTAGTGCATGGCCATGTATTTATTTGTGGTGCCGTATTTCTATTGGTTTTCATGGTTTTCTTCTTATTTGTTTCATGTTATTTCCTTTTATTTTTTTAGGGTATTAGGATTTGGTTGGGAAAAGATGAAGTGATGGATCTCGAGGAGAGCTAAATGAAACCCAACAAGTAATGTAAGAACCTAATGAAGCCTGGTGCATGTATAAGGGTATATGAAAGAACAATATTACAATCAGTTAGATTGGTTGGGTCCATTTGGGTATATGGATGGTGGTAGGACAAACATGAGAAAGGTAGCAAGAGAGGTAAAGTAAATGGATTTAAGGCATCAAATGCCTTATCTATGATGGGATCTAGTGTTCTCAATGTTTTGCATGGATAAAGGGAGTTCTCTTAACCTTGACCTTATGATATCTGGTAATTGTGTTGTGATTATGATTATGTTGATGTCTATATAGTTGTATATGTATGTATGTTTGTCGTTGCCTGATAGTGTCATCAAGGATTATGATTGATTACACTAATGTTTATTTGTATGTATGTATGTATGTCATTTTTTGATAGGGTTGTTATAGATTATGATTGATTATGTTAATGTTTATATGTATATATGTATGCATGTATGTCATTGTTTGATAGGGTCTTCAAGGATAATTTTTGTGGAGGACTGATTTCCTATGAAGGTGAATGGAATGAAGAGGTTCCTAGTATTATGAGAAATCAAGTGGGATGAGTAGCCTTGAAAAATTTATGAGGTAGGTATTATGTGTATATGAATTGATAATATGTGATTATATTGCACCAATTTTTATGCTATGATAGGTAATGTTGAGGGATACAACAACAGAATGAAAGCCGTGTGATCTACATCAAGTTGCAACAAACATGGATAGCTAGAAATGTCTACAAACCAAAATTTTGATTTTGGATGCACATAGTAAGGCATGAGAAAGACAATAGAAGCTAGGTTTCTTGGTAGAGAAAGTGTGGTCTCTGGATGTACATATGGTGTTGTGTGCATGTTTTACATGTGGTGTTGTGTGCATGTGGTGTTGTGTACATGTGGTACATGTGGTGTTGTGTACATGTTGTGAAGGTGGTGTTGTCTACATGTGGTATTGTGTACAAATCATACACGTTGTGTTGTGCACAAGTGGTACTATGTTATGTGTATTGTGTAGTCATTGTATCATGGCATGTGTATTCATTATGTTGTACTGTGTACATATATGTATTGCATTGTACACCAGGTGTAGGTTCATGTATTGTGTGGTGTTATACACTGGGTGTAGGTTTATGTGTTGTGTTGTACATTGGGTGTAGATGAATGTAATGTCTGGTGTTGTACACTAGGTGTAGGTCTATGTGCTGTGTTATACACTGGGTGTAGGTGTATATGTTGTGTTTTACACCAAGTGTAAGTGTATGTGTTGCATTGTACATTAGGTGTAGGTGTATGTGTTGTGTTGTACACTAGGTGTAGTTGTATGTATGATGTCGTACACCATTTGTGGGTGTATGCGTGTGATGTAAACTATGTGTATGTGTATGTGATTGAATGAAAGAGAAGGCAGTTGGTGCTTTCCGGGTTTGGAAATTGATTCAATGTGTGTACGAAAGGACAAAGAACAAAGGCAGAAGCAAAGAACAAATTGAAGGATAGGTATGTGTATTTTATTTCATTTTTGGTTATGCATCTGATATACGAATTTGGTTTATGATGGTAACATGTGATCTATGATTTTTATTTATGATGGTTATGTTTTGAGCTAACCGAATGAGATATGTTTATAAATGATAGTTGATCAAAGAAATAGTTTTGTTTTTTGTGACATGAATTAAATAGAATTGCAAGAATACCTTATTAACGATCTACCAATTAGGAAATCATGGGAAATTCCTGGTTTGGGTGGTTGAAACTGACTACAAGAATTAACAGCAACAACAAAAAGGAATTGGAACTAGAAATAATATACTAGTAAATCACTTCAGGACCAATAGTGTCCATTGATTTCCATGAGCACGCTATGACCGGTGTGATATTTTTAAGGTAGGGATATGCCTTGGTTTTTGGACCTTCTGATCCAAGGAAGCCTTGCCAAGGGATGGATGACTTGAGGGATTGTGTAGTAGAGAAGGGTATACCAAAAAAACTTAGAAGGTGTGTGACTACACGAAAGGGTGTGACCAGATTACCTGAGGGAATATGTAGTAGAGAAGGGAAGGTCAAGGAATGAGTTTTCTTTGGTCATTAGCATTTCTAGATGGAATTATAAGCACATTGGGAGTGTGCCCTAGAAAAATAAGCTAATAATTGTTCACTGAGAGAACAAGTAGCGCAAGGCTTGTAGGGTTGGACATTGGATGCAGGTTTGATTTTGGAAGTGGATTATGGATTACCTGGGAAGGAGGTGAATCTTGGTATTACTTTGAGGATGGACATGTGAGCCTCTGGATTCCCTTGTTGCTGATGCAGGCATTGTATCCTTTTATTTGGCGGTTAAAGAGAATGTACATATGTACATATGTGTATTTCATCATGAATACTATATCAAGTTGGATATATAAAGCTCCTTAAACAAATTCTTATTTGTTGGCCCAAGAAAATGTGCCCAAGTATATGTGCTTTTCATTGAGAATACCATAATGAGTTGTGTTATAAATCTCCAATAAGTGGTATGTTTGTCATGTTGGTCATAGTTTTGAGTAGTTGTTTATTGTAAACACTACATCAAGCTATGTTATAAAGCTCCATAGGCAGTATGTTTTGTTTTCAACAATTTGTTGGTCTTAGGTGTCATAGAACACCAAGGATGGTATTCTCAAAAGGGGGAGAGGTTCGTAACATCACTGGGTTAAAAGTTCATGTAATAAAGGTTAATAAAGGAAAAATAAGACCAATGTCATTGGAGCACTTTGGCATACATTGGAATTGGAGAAAGAAGGAAATAGAAAGAAGGAAAGAGCAAGGGAACAGTTGGATCAACAACTACAAGTGGATTGCTTCATAAGTAACATGTTGCATGTGTGATTTATTTGCCAGGTTATGGATGCATGGTATATGCATGTGATTTTTTGGTTATGAACTATCATTGGCATGAATATTTTCTTGGATTGATAGTGGTTTTAGCGTTTCCTTTCCATTTATAGGAAATCCATGGTGTTCTGGGTTTTTTTCACTTGATTGTTTTGTGATTTGTGCTCATATTTCCTTATGGCCATGGGTTGAAAAAAATGCTTTAGAATCGATGGAACAACTTGGGTTGAGTTACTAGTCCTAGAGCCTAGGTTGGGACAAACGTTGTAGAGCCCTTGGTGGGTTGAGTTACTAGTTCTTAGAGCCCTAGACAACTTGGGTCGAGACTGATTTGGTTGGTGTTAATGATGTCTGACTATGAGATGGTATCACTAGTTGAGAGTTGAGGTGGTTTGGCCTCTAGAAGCCTGGGTTTGGTTTTGTCTTGGTTTATTCCATGACATCCCACATTCATGCTTGGATTATGGTGAGGGGTGATTGGTTTAAAGAGAGATGTGGTTCATCCCAATCTATGGTGAGGTGGTACATGGAAATCTTGGCTTGGTTAACACTTTCATCTATAACTAAGAGGTATTTTCTATTGTTATCTGTGAGCATATGTATTGATTATGATGGTGATATTATGGATGATTTTCCATGGTTATATGTTGGTGATATGATTTATATTATATATGGCTCTTGACACATTTTATGAATATATGAATGGTTGATGAATGCATGGACTAAAAAGTGCCATTGCAGCTAGCTAGAGAGGGTTTACAGCCTTGTTGGTGATTCTTAGGTGAAGACTATCAGTTTATTATTAGATATGCATTTATGACATGTAGTTTACACGTTTTCCATGTGTTTAACGAAATATGTAGTATGTTCTGCTCAATATAGGTCAAGTTTCTTACTTGATTTTGAATGTTTAGCCTTGTTGTCATGTCATTTATGATTTTGAGAAGTCTCCTAAAATTCTGGGTAGTGGTCTAAAGGCTGATGTGGAATTGTGGCTAAGATCTCGCGATCACACCCTATGAAGGGTCACAACCGAATGTAGGTATTTTTTTTTTTTTTAATGTGGTTGTAGGCCTTCAACTAAACCCAAGCCTTGTCATGCATTCGGTTGGGGGTCTAGGTTAGTGAAAGGAAGCCCCATCTCAACATTCGGTCACATGGAGTGTTTATTTTTCCCCTAAGTGGTCTATAGACCTAAGGGATTTTGTGAGTTGTCAATTTGTGGTTAGCTGTATGCCCCACTTTATTAACTAGTGCTAGGAGGTTGGTTCATGTCAGTGGTACTCTGCTTCACATTTACCTGGAGGGCTAGTAAAAGTAGGTTAATGTGAGGAGGGGGTGCTATAGATTCAGAGTTAATTTTGAAGATTGATTAGGTTGGTTCCTTAAGAGTATTGGTGTCCTCATATAAACTAGGTTGGTGCCTGGATGTGTTGAATAGGATTGATGTCCTCATATTGACTAGGTTGGAGCCTAGATTTGCTTGAAAGGATTGCTTTCCTTATATAAGGTTGGTGCCTTGTAGTATTAAAATATTTGAAAAGGTTGGATCCTGAATTTGTAAAATAATATTGGAGTCCTCACTGTTGTTTTCAATAATAAAATTAATTTTTTGTTCTAACATAAATTATGCTTCTAGTTAATAAAAACATTAACTAGCTAATAAACAATTGAAATAAATATTGATTCACCCACCCCTTAGTATTTCCATCAATTGAAATCAGAGTTGGTACCTTTACTCTCAACCTAAGTCCTAGAAGGAATATCCCCAAGAAAAAATGGCAAGGTCAAGAAGGAAAGGTTCCAAATCTTTTGAACGTTATTTCTCCTCAGTCATGAAATCAAATGTCAATGAGGTTGGAAAATATCCCTTATTCGATGGAACAAACTATGTGTTATAGAGAAAAGGAATGAAATTCTATTTGATGGTTGTAGGATATGATTTCTAGGATTAAGTGACAGTGTTATACATAGCCTGAAAAACTCCATTGATAGATACAATGTCAAAAGAGTCAAGGGAAAACAACATGAAAGCATTGAAATCCATCTTAAATGGCCTATCAGATTCCATAAAAATCAAGGTGGGTCAATGTTCTTCAACCAAAAGATTCTGGGAAGAATTACAAAATATTTATCAAAAATCTATCTTTGTATTTATTGGGCCAAAACTACAATGTGTGGAACAAGAACAAAAAAATGATCAAGAATCAAAGGAGATGGATGAAAACACCAAAAGCATAGAAAACTATGAATATGTTTGAAGTAGAGTTTGAAGCAAACCTGAAATTAGATCTTGTGGCTTCCCTAGAAGAAATAAATAGATTGAAAGAAGAAAATTAATATATTAAGAAATTGATGCAAGAAGTTGAACAAAAGAATCATGACATTGATGGTACAAAGGAAGAAGTTGTCGTCTTAAGACTCCAATTAGAAGAAGCGGAATAAGAGAAGGAATTTTGATTAGTCATATCAAATAAATATCTGAGGACTTCAAAAAACTTGAAGATGAAATTACTACCTTGAAGACCCAACTTGAAGAAGCAAGAAGAGCTTAAGAAGCAATTTTGAAGAAAGAATAAATTTGTTCACCTTCCTGCAATTAGAGTAGACTCTTGTTTTTTTCATGCAAATTCTCTTTGTAAGCTAGTTGAAGGAGGGCTCTCTGCATACCTTGATCTGATCCAATGACTAAACATGACATGAGTATAGCTTGAACTACTATGATATAGAACTCTCACTTCTAAGTTTGTACGAATACTGGGTTGATAATTTAAGAAGGTAGCCTTGGGAGTTACAACATTCTTGTTGCAATACTAGGGTTCATCAAAATCTACCACTTACAACTATAAAGATGAAAGTATTGTTGCCTCTCTCCTCCCATAACCTATAAGGTTAACACCACTAAAAGTGGAGGAAAAAAAAGCGAAAGGGCTTGTTAGAATTTTGATATAAAATAAACTAAAGGTCATACGTGTCATGAGACGAAATCATTCTACATAGGTTGTGATGAGGAGGAAGAAATGGAACAAGAGACATCAAAAGAGGACAATATACACCAAGAACCAACCCCATTATAAGAAGAAATGAATCAGAACATATCTTGTAATGCATTGGTGGGAATTATGACTCCTCAAACTCTCAAGATAAAAGGATATATCAATAATAAAAAGGTAATATTGTTGATTGTTTTAGGTAGTACCCATAATTCTATTCAGTGTAAGATAGCCAAGGAATTAAATTGTTTTCTATATCCAACACCAGTGCCAACTGATGGTAGCAAATAGAGGAATTATTAATTTCTCTAGAAAGAGCCATAATATAAAGATAACCATGGAAGAACATGTACTAAATAGTCCAATCCTTTCCATTCCAATGGGTGGTGCTAATGTTGTACTAGGAGTCCAATAGTTACAATCTTTGGGCATGATAAATTTTAATTTTCAAGAATTTTTCTTGAAATTTTTCTGGGAAGAAAAGGAAATTGAATTAAGGGATATCATAAGGAAACAAGGAAGATCATGATATCTAATTGCATGAAAAATATTTTAAAGAAGGAAAAATGATGCGTAATTTCAAATTATGCTCACTATAGTTTCAAACATCGAAATCATCCATTTCTCCAGATTTCCAAAAAGCCTTGGACAATCATTCCAAGGTATTTGAGACTCCCAAAGGCCTCATACCTATTTGTGATTATGATCATGTTATTCACTTGATTCCAGGCAATGTTCCTCTAAACATTAGGCCTTACATATATCCCTATTCCCAAAAGAGTGAAATTGAATATATGATTATAGAAATTCTAGATGCTCGTATAATTCAACTAAGTTGAAGTTCTTTCTCTGCTATAGTAGTATTGGTGCACAAGAAGGATGGATCATGGCATATGTGTCTGGATTATAGGGAGCTCAACAAGCTCAATATTAAAGATAATTTCCCTGATCCAATTGGATCTTGGTGTCCACCCTCCTATTCCACTTGGATGCCCAACACTGTGTCTTTCAGTTTTTCAGTTTCCTTAATATTTTGGGTTGTGTTATATTCTTTCCACGAGTAGACCACGTAGTTTACGTGGGGGTTAGAGGGGGGGTAGAGCCTTGGGAGAATTTTTTTGGACCCTATATTAGGTTGGGTGGACCTACATATGGTTTTGTGCATGGTTTTCGGTACATGGTTTTGGATGCGATGGTTTTCGGTACATGGTTTGGACGCAATGGTTTTCGGTCCATGGTATTAGATGCTTTAGCATGTATAAATATGTATCGTAACATTGAAAGGAACATAATGAAAAATCAAGCTGGTAGTCTTGGTTTTGGGATCCAAGGGAAAATCTCTGTGTATATGTGTTTTATGTGTTATGCTCTCACATTGTTTATTTTCTGGATTTTTAGTATGCAGGTAATTTATGTATGGGGTTAAAACCTACATTCGGTATTAGAGTTGTTTTGGCTTCAAGGGGATGCCTTTGTTGTTGAGGGGTTTCAATTGGGCCTGTGGTAGACCCTGTTCAGTGGGAGATCTGTGGGATTGATTCTGGTTTTTGAAGAAGATGGCGAGCAGTGGAAAGATAAAGATCGAGAAATTTAATGGTCAGAGTTTTGAGTTATGGAAAATCAAGATGGAGGATCTATTGGTGGATAAAGATCAGTGGATCGTGGTAGATCCAGGTACTAAACCAACGAGAGTGTTTGATGAAGAATGGAAGAAGTTGGATCGAAAGGCAAAGAGCACAATATGATTGTGTGTCTCAGATTCAGTATTGCTGAATGTATCAGGGGAAGCTATGGCGAAGGCTTTGTGGGACAAGTTAGGGATTTTGTACCAATCTAAGTCTCTGGTGAATAAACTGTTCCTACAAATAAAGCTGTATAACCTAAGGATGAAAGATGGAGACTCGGTGACAGAGCATGTGAATGCATTTAATACTGTGGTAAGCCAGTTATTATCTGTTGATATTAAAATTCCAAGTGAAGATAAGTGCATTATTTTTTTTTGTTCTCTACCAGATTCATGGGATAGTTTGGTTATTGTAATAGGTAGCAATGCAACTACCTTGCAGTTTGATGAAATAGTCTCATCCTTGTTGACAAAGGAGATGAGACGGAAAAATATGGAGAGACAAAATGGTGATGCCTTGTCTGTATGAGGATGGTCCCAAAATAGAAGCAAAAATAAGTCATCAAGTGGGAGATCTAAATCTAGAGGGAGATCTACATCTCTAGGAAAACCTATAAAGGCGGTTTGCTGAAAATGCGGAAAGGAAGGGCGCTACAAAAGGGACTCTAAATCTAAAGATCCTGAGAAAGGAAAGGGACCTGATGATGCTCCTTTAGTAGAGGTAAAAACAACATCAAATGAAGGTGGGAATGTGTACTTGGCTTCTTCAAGTACACATGTAGATCATGAGGCATGTTTGATTGACTTAGGTGCATCTTTTCACTTCATTGCCCATAGAGAGTCGTTATGAGAGTGTGAGAAATATGATGGTCATGATGTCTTCTTAGGGGATGATAGGAAGGTTAGACTCATTGTTCGTGGAAAAGTAAAGTTAAAGTTGCAAGGTGGAAGGGTTAGAACACTTCTGGGTGTTCTTCATATTCTTGCATTGGCTAGAAATTTGATTTCTGTAAGAAAGCTCAATGATGTAGGTGTAAAAATAGTGTTTGAGAAAGATACTTGCAAGATAGTTTGGGGAGCACTAGTATTCATGTGGGGAGTTCGGATTGGAACTCTGTCAAGCTGCAAGGTAGCACTATTAGTGATGGGTGTAATAGTTCTGTGGTTCCTAAAAGTGAAGCAGAAAATCTAGTGGTCTCTAGAGAAAAGACTATGCTATGGCATCAAAGGCTTGGACATATTGGAGATAAGGGCCTTTGAATACTTCATGGGAAAGGTATGGTAGAAGGTATGACTAATAGCTCTCTGGATTTTGATTTTTATGAAAATTGTGTATATGGGAAGCAGAATTGGGTGAGTTTCCCCTCTGGTGGTAAGAGGGTGAAACAAATATTAGAGCTTGTGCATAGTGATGTGTTTGGACCTGTGAAGGTTCCATCACTGGGTAATTCTGTGTACTATGTATCATTTTTAGATGATTTCTCAAGGAATACATGGGTATATTTCCTCAAGAATAAATCTGAAGTCTTCGATAGGTTTAAAGAATTTAAAGCTCTGGTGAAAAACCAGACAGAGAAGAAGATAAAGGTGCCGAGGACAGATAATGGTGGAGAGTTTTCTAGTAAGAAATTTGAAGAATTCTGTAAGAAGTGTGGTATAGCACAGTAGAAGACTACTCCATACACACTTGAGAAAAAATGGAGTTGCAAAAAGAATGAACAAGATGTTGATGGAAAGGGCAAGAAGCATGCTTAGTGGTGTTGGGCTAGGATAGGAATTCTGGGCAGAGGCGGTGGAGACTACATGTTACTTGGTCAACATGTCACCTTCATTAGCTTTGGAGGATAAGACTCCACAAGAGGTATGGACTGGTAAGAAACCCTATCTTTCACATCTGAGGGTATTTGGATGCGATACATATGTACATGTTCCAAAGGAGAAAAGAACAAAATTGGTTAGTAAATCTGAAAAGTGCATCTTTATTGGGTATAAGGATGGTTTAAAGGGTTATAAGCTTTGGAACCCAGTAACAAGGAAGGTTGTGTATAGTAGAGATGTGGTGTTTAGAGAGGTTAAAGATGTTATTAAACATGAAGTCCAACCAAAGGAACCTAAGAAGATAGAGTTTGAACTAAAGGAGGAAGAATCAAAGTCTACAGTAGAAGAGGAATAAAAAATGAAGAGCCACAAACTCTAGGTGTGAGAAGATCAATTCGAGAAAGAAGGTAGCTAGAAAGGTATAGTTCATCTTGTTTCTATTCAAATTTTTCTTTATCTGTTATTGATGATGATCCCAAAACTATGAAGGAAGAAGTAGATTTAGAGGATGGTAAACTATGGAAAGAGGCCATGGTTGACGAAATAAAATCTTTGCACAAAAATGAGGCATGGGATCTAGTGGAGTTGTCGGCTAGAAGGAAACCCATTGGCAGCAAATGGGTGTTCAAGAAGAAGATAAATGCAGAAGGAAAGGTGGAGAAATACAAAGCTCGATTGGTAGCAAAAGGTTATTCCCAGGTGCGAAGAATTGATTTTGGTGATATTTTTTCTCCTATTCCCAAGGTAGCTTCTATTAGATTACTTTTATGTATTGTTGCTAATTTTGATTTTGAGGTAGAACAGATGGATGTGAAGACAAAATTTCTTCATGGGGATCTGGAAGAGGAGATATAAACGAAGCAACCTGAAAGCTTTGCGGTGAAGGGTAAGAAAGAACTGGTATGAAAGTTAAAGAAGTCCCTATATGGGTTAAAACAATCACCAAGGATGTGGTATTAGAAATTTGATACATTTACAGAGGGACTTGGCTTCACTAGAAGAAAAGTAGATCACTGTGTGTATTTTAAATTAATTGGTGATTGTGTTATTTATCTGGTCTTCTATGTGGATGATATGTTACTGGTTGGAAATGACAAAGAAATTATCCAAGATTTGAATACCCAATTGTCCTCCAAATATGACATGCAATATCTTGGTCCTGCAAACTATATTTTGGGCATGGAAATTAAAAGAGATCAGGCAAAGAGGAAGCTCTGGTTAAACTAGAGGAAGTATGTCGAGACAATATTGTAGAGGTTTGATATGCAGGATAGTAAACTGGTGAAGGTTCCTATTCTTGTAGGTGTAAAGTTATCTACTGAACAGTGTCCCAAGACATAAGAAGAGGAAGGGGACATGTCTCATGTTCCATATCCAAGTGTAGTCAATAGCCTGATGTATGTGATGGTATGTACTAGAATAGACATTGCACATGTAGTGGGAGTATTGAGCAGGTTTATGTCAAACCCGGGAAAGGAGCATTGGACAATAGTGAAGCGGGTTTTCAGGTATTTGCATGGAACTAGTGATTGGGGTTTGTGCAACCAGGGATGACAAAGATTGGACAGAGTTTTGGATGTTTGTGGGTTTTTTGATGCAGACTGTGCTGAAGATATGGATCAGAGAAGATTTTCAAGTGGGTATGTGTTTAACCTATTTGGAGGTGCAGTGAGCTGGATGACTAAAAAACAATCTGTAGTGGCATTATCAACTACAAAAGCATAATACATGGTAGCCACTCATGCAAGCAAGGAAGCTATTGGGCATCGAATCCCCCCACAACATGACTTGGGGCTCAAAGCCCAAGTTTTGGTCAAATGTTTTGTAAGACTCCGTGAATTGCAGGTGCGGAGTGCGAATTAAAGGTTGAGTCATAGAGCTGTCCGCCCTAAGTATCGTAATGTAATGTAATATCACGTCAGCTTACCCATGGTCTGCGGACCATGGGATTGTATAAATAGAGTGAGGCTCTAAGTTGTAAAGATAGTGAATGAGAGAGATAGATGAATGCGAATGGTTCGAGCATAGAGTAAGAGTCTAAGTGTATTGGGTCATAGTTGTAGGAAGAGGCTCTATAGCTGAGTGTGCAGAGGCCTAGTAGAGTTCGCAGCTGAGTGCGTGGACCCCTACAACTAAGTGTGCAGGGTGGTGTTGAGTCTGTAATCTTGAATGAAGAATAATAAAGAGAAGTTGATTCCAATTTCGGTGTATGTGCTTGTATATTGGCTTCTTTACATTTATATTGTTTTGTTTATCGCGCACACTTATATGATTACTAGATATACTGTTAATTATCACTAGTGTTTCACAAATAAGTTAAGTAATCGGGTAATAACAAGTTAAATAGTAAGGAACTTGGGTATAATATAGATTGTGCCTCGAGTAAGGCTACACGGAGGAAGCACCATAGGTTGCGAGGGGCTAATAGGTGTGCGTAGCGACGTGCACACAGGGTTAAACCATAGACCACCGAAAGCTCATCAGACATCCCCAGGGTGTGAAAACCTAGTTCTAGCACCCTCCCATACTACTTCGGGTGAGACCTCAATCTGTGCTCCATGAACTATTTCCGAAAGGACCAGTAGTACTGGGATTTGCTTGGTTAAATCACCTTTGAACCTAGGTCAGCCCCATACAATCCAACAAATGGTTCCATTTCCAAGATCGTGATTTGCATAAGGGATGTCTGATGTCGTGCCACTGGAATCCCACAAAGAAAGAAATTGAAGAGTGGTTGGAGAAGAAGATTCACGAGTTCACGGTGAAGGAAAATAGAGATCCACGAGTAACTAAGGAACAATGGTTGGAGTGCTACTTGTATACGGAAATCTACAAAATTTTCTTTGTGTCCTTTCCTTTTGAGCTGTATGAGTGGATCGTGAAGCTAGCAGACAGTCAGGGAAGGTGTAGGCTCGACAAACCAATCGTGTGGACTTCGGAATTAGTGCGTAGACTAGAAGCATCAGGAGATAAGATCACGCAAGTTGTGGACCATTGGCTCACCTGAATTATAGGAGGATTTATCACTGAATTCGTGGCAGATACGATCGTCAGCCATAGTGAGGCGGAGCAACATTTCCTCAAGGGATCGCTAGGTAAGTATATTAAATATTTGAACACTTGGATTAAGATGCTATTGTGTGAAAAGCGGGTTATGTGAATAAATTAATGTTTGGGACTATGCAAAGTGGGAAGATCTATAGAAGCAGAAGTAGTGAAGAATGGGAAACCAATCCCCTGATTTGCCCCTCGGGGAAAGTGAGGAAGAGCTCGCAAAAGTCTCTCCGAGAAGCCTCAGGACACCTCAGCCAAAGGCGCATGAGGAGGTATGGTGCATAAAATGAAAAGGCTAGGAGCATGATAAGGACCACTATCCAATGTTCTTGAACTACTTAGTAGGAGGAGCCTCGATGTCGTTAAGGCCTGAGGCATAAGCAAGGTCGAGTACAGTGCCTACATTATGGTGTGCGATCTATCAGATAGGTGGAAAACACACTACGGATCATTTTCATCTATTGCAGAAGTACACACAGACATCCCAACAAGTGTTTTGTAACTTCTGCATGCCGGTAGGCCATGATGAATGCACCTACAGAAGCTACGAACTAATAATAGATAAAAATCCTACCTATAGGATGTAGGCAAAAACGAAAGCCCTTGATCTAAATGTGGGAATGATGCATGTTGGATTTCAGGGGCGTTGTCGAGGTCAAGGTGGAATGGAACCAGGAAGGGGTCGCGGACAATTAGTTTGTTATAATTACGGAGGGCCAGGGCACTATGCCCGCGATTGTACAAACCAAAAAAGGACATCATGTTTATATTGTACTTAGTTTGATCATGAGGCGAAAGACTACCCTACATTGATAGTGAGACTACGCGAAAAAGGGGTACTTCAGCCCCCTCTGACCCATAATTTGCAGATGATGAGGTTTGAACCATGTGACGAAGAGTCAAATGTAAACATGATGCTCAGGAGCGGTATGATCACTGGCGATGATAAAGGTAAGAAGTCAAAAGAAAGTGTGTGGGTTTGCAAGGCTCCTACAAAGGAACCTAAATTTGATTTACAATGTGTGAGGGAGACATTCACGGAAGCTAAGAAGAGCTTCACGAAGGCCTCCACTTTAGGTTTTAAGGATCAACTAGAACCAGGGATGGATCCTTCAATGCTCACTACCTTTATGGAGACATGCATGAAACTTCTACATGACAGAAAGGTGGTAAAAGGACTACAAGAACTTATCACAAGGTGCACAGGGTCAGGAGAGCTGCGTGTGGTCCAGAAACTTGGTAAGCATGCGTTGCATACAGGAAGGGAAATCAGGTTGACTGCACAAATCGGCAAGTATGAAGTGGATCAGGTAATCCTGGATCTTGGATTGAACGTGAATGTACTACCAAAACAAACATGGGAATGCATGGGAAGACTCGTGCTACAGTGGTCTCCTATTCATTTACGAATGGTGAACCAATAGAAGATCTTTCCCATGGGAAGATTGCAAGGGGTCACAGTAGATATTGAAAGTGCAAGCGCGCAAGCGGATTTTGAAGTGATATAGATTTTTTATGATAGTAATCCCTATCCCACACTACTATGAATAGACTAGGCCACCAATATGAACGGAGTCATAAATCTAAAGAAGCACAAAATTATCTTTGAGAAAAAGTCACTACGCGTAGTAGTACCACTAGATCTAGCCAAAGGTGTGCAATACACTGAATCGGTGCATGATGATGATAGTGATGGCGATCTCAATTGTATTTACAAGATAATGATGTGAGAAGAGGATTGGGTGAATCCGATTGCAGATGGAAGGATTTCGTGGGAGCGCGAAAGCTCCTGCACTTTGGATTCAGATGAAGAGATAGAGAAATGGTAGAATTAGTTGCATGAAGTAACAACGCTTAATTGCAACATGATGGTTAAATCACTGCGTTGGGTGACAACAAAGGCAAGGGATCTGCTGACATATGATGGGTTGACCATGGTGGATGAATTCCTGAGCAAATTTGAAAGCATAGTACCAAAACAGCAGTGGTTCGATGCCTGAAGTGGGCACTGCGTGCAACACCCACACGATGGTGGGGTTCATATCAGATAAGTTTTGAGAACTGGCGCGGATGTAGAAGAATGATGCGCCTACAATTTGGGAAACCACATATATGGCTAGTAGACAAATATGACGGACGAGATGATCCACACAAACACCTCACAAAATGGACCAAGGTCTACGGGGAAGAGCCATAGCCTAAATGGGTACATTTATTCTATCATACCCTGGATTTCATACCCATGAATTGGTATACTGAGATAGAGCTCTGCCATTGTACAAGTGAATGGGATGTCTTGCATGAGGGGTTTCTGTTAACATTCATGTTTGAAGATCATTAGTTAGATACTATTGACGATACGTTACAGGCAGTACAAGCTTCTATCTTCAAAATACCCTAGGAGCCAATGGAAGTACTTCACCCAGAATGGGCGACACAGTTGAGCTCTGCGCTAGAGTGTTACAACGTAAATGCTGAAAATGATGATGAGGATGCACAAAATATTAACATTTTCGAAATATAATTTTGCCGCGAGATTCAAGGACCATCACTTGAAAACCTTGACATCACCGTGCCGCTAAAGACAAAAAGGGTCAACATTGGAACGGAGGCAGAGTTGAAGTACGCAATGCTTGGGGACTATTGGGATGATGCCACAGTGGATAAGGTCAATGAGTTACTCCATGAATACCAATACTTGTTCCTGACTAAAATTACGGACTTAAAAGGGATCGTTGGTGACTTAGGGATGATGAAGATCACCTTGAAATCCAACATGAAGCCAGTTAAGCAGTGGTCTTACCGCTTGAATCCTAAGTATAAAGAAAAGATCCGCAATGAACTAGACAAGATGCTCACAACTAGAATTACTGAACCAGTGGAAGAATCCGACTGGGTGAGTCCTATGGTAGTACAAGAGGAAAAATAGAAGGGAAAAATAAGAATATGCGTGGACCTCACGAAGCTGAACGACGCCTGTGTACATGATCCATTCCCAACACCATTCATAGATGAAGTATTGGAGAATGTTGGCGAATAGGAAGCATACTCATTCATGGATGCGTTCTCAGGGTACCATCAGATCAAGATCGTGCCCAAAGATAGGAGAAAAATGACCTTTGCAATAGAATGGGGCTGATTTCAATACACTGTTATGCCATTTGGACTGAAGAATGCACCAGCCATATTTTCGCGCATCGTTGTGGTCGCGTTCAAAGAATACATCCATAAGTTCTTGGAGGTCTATTTGGATGACTGTATTGTCTTTGGATTAGTTAAGCACCATGTAGAGGGCTTAAGATTGATGCTGGATACTTGCTGCCGACACCAGATTGCACTGAACCTTAAGAAGTGCACATTCCTCATTCCCTTTTGAAACCTGTTGGGACATGTGATCTGCAAATAAGGCCTGATGGTGGACCCTGTGAAGAGTGTCGTTATCCTAAATTTGGAAGCACCATGAAGTGTTAAACAACTATGTGCTACTTTGGGGCACACTGAATACTATAGGAAGTTCATCAAAAGTTATGCCCAAATAACCACGCTGATGGAAAAGCAGTGGAAAAAGGATGTTACTTATTGTTGGAATGATGATTACATGAAGAGTTTGGATGTCTTGAAGTGGAAACTGGCCTCCACTCCAATCCTAGTCTTCACACAATGGGATGTGGAATTTCATGTTCATGTTGATGCATTGTGTATTACGTTGGGAGCTGTAATTACATAGGAGGGTGCGGAGGGCATAGATCACCTGATCACGTTTGCAAGTTGGAGATTGTCCAAAGAAGAAAAGAACTATTCTGCCACCAAATGTGAGGGGTTGGAAATGGTGTACGCACTCCAAAAATATCGAAACTTACTTAGAGGATATTTCAAGATGTACACCGACCATTCCATGTTGAAATACCCGGTGAATAAACCAGTGTTGGGGGGCCACATATGTAGATGGCTCTTACTATTTCAAGAATATGATTTTGAGGTCATAGTCAAGCTGGGACGCCTAAACGCAGGACCAAATCACTTTTCATGAATTAAGACGGGCGAGGAACCTACGAATTTGGAAGAGGGACTACATGATGCACAACTCTTTGCAGTACACATTGCGGATGGACATTTCGAAGATATAACCCATTTTCTAACAATAGGGATAGCGTCGAAGGAATACTCAGTCCAAAAGAAAAGGAATTGGTGGTGCACATGGCAATTTTTTTTTCATCGCGGTGCACCTCTACAAAATGGGCAATGATGAGATATTGCAAAGATACGTACCTGAATTTGAACGAGGCCAGATCCTCACAGAAGCACATGGGGGCGATGTAGGAGGACACTATGTAGGATGTGCGACTGCAAAAAAGACTCTTTGCATAGGGTTATGGTGCCCAACCCTACACCAGGATTCGAAAGCACACTGTAAGGCCTACGATATATGTTAAAGGACTGGAAAACCACCACGAAGGGACAACATGCCACTAAATCCACAAATGACACTACATCCATTCGAAAAATGGGCAGTCGACTTTGTGGGGCTGATCAAACCTCAAGGAAAGATGGGTGCGCGCTACATCATCACCGCAATGGAGTACTTGACATGATGGGAAGAAGCACAGCTAGTTAAGGACTGCGCAGCCACTATGGTTGCGAAGTTTTTGTTCGAAAACGCGTTGACACAATTTGGCTGTCCGAAAATCTTAATGAGTGATTGTGGAACACATTTCCTGAATGAAACCATCAATGTGCTCATAGAAGAGTTCTAGGTGTATCATCAGAAAAGTACACCGTACCACCCACAAGCTAATGGGACAGTAGAGGCATTCAACAAAATACTAGAGACTGCGCTGACCAAAGTATGTAACGCGCAGTGAAATGACTGGAACCTGTGCGTACCTACCGTATTATGGGCGTATAAGACAATATGCAAGAAATTGACAGGATAGACACCTTTCTGGTTAGTCTATGGCACAGAAGCTGTCATGCCAATGGAATACATCGTACCTAGTCTGCGAATAGCAGTGCTCACAAGCATGACAAACCGCAAAGCTTTGGAAGAAAGGCTCGCGCAATTAGAAGAACTCGAGGAAGAATGGTTTCTGGCTGGATTTCATCAGCAAGTACAAAAGCAATGTGAAAAGGCCTGGCACGACTGCCATATCAAGTTGTGCACCTTTAAGGAAAACGAATTAGTGCTGCTGTATGATAGTAAGTTTGAAAAGTTTCTGGGAAAATTCAGAATGCACTGGTTGGGGCCATATGTGGTTAAGCAGGTCATAGATGGAGGCATGGTCCAACTAGTCAAACTCAATGGAGAACCCTTCCCAGACAATGTAAATGACAGTTGCTTGAAGCCCTACACGAGTGGGCCAGTTATCTGGCTAACTGGCCAAAGAACAGTCTTCACAACCTAAGGAACCAGACAAGGGCGCGGGACTATAAACATACACAACAGATGCTGGTACACAAGTAAGGACATAATTCAGACACAGAGTGTTCAAAAGCAAGAATCCAGTAGGTTCAACAGGCAACAACGTAGTGCACTACAGACATTAAGGTCGTTCGACACCAGTTGGAGGGACTCCATGACAAGATTGCTATGCCAACAGACTGACTCGAGGGCAAGTCACGATGTTTGTGTTGGGGGCTTGTTGGGCATGGAATCCCCCCACAACATGGCTTGGGACTCAAAGCCTAAGTTTTGGTCAAATGTATTGTAAGACTTCACGAATTGCAGGCACGAAGCGCGATGTAAAGGTTGAGTCATAGGGCTATCTTCCCTAAGTATTTTCATGTAATGTAATGTCATGTCAGCCTACCCATGGTTCGCGGACCATGGGATTATATAAATAGAGCGAGGCTTTAAGTTGTAAAGATAGCGAATGGGAGAGATAGATGAATATGAATGGTTTGATCATAGAGTAAGAGTCTAAGTGTATTGGGTCATAGTAGTAGGAAGAGGCTCTACAGCTGAGTGTGCAGAGGCCTAGTAGAGTCTGTAGCTGAGTGTGCGGACCCCTGCAACTAAGTGCACAAGGCAGTGTCAAGTCTATAATATTGAATGAAGAATAATAAAGAGAAGTTGATTCCAATTTTGGTGTATCTACTTGTATATTGCCTTCTTTACATTTATATTGTTTTGTTTATCACGCACACTTATATGATTGTTGGATATACTGTTAATTATCACTAGTCTTTCAAAAATAAGTTAAGTAATTTGGTAATAATAGGTTAAATAGTAAGGAACTTGGGTATAATACGAATCAGACCTCGAGTAAGGTTGCACGGAGGTAGCACCACCGATTGTGAGGGGCTAATAGGTGCGCGTAGCGACATGTGTGCAGGGTCAAACCGCGGACCACCACAATCTCATTAAACATACCTAGGGTGTGAAAAACTAGTTCTAGCACCCTCCCATACTACTTTGGGTGAGACCTCAGCCTGTGCTCTGCTGACTGTTGTCGAAAGGGCCAGTAGTACTGGGATTTTCTTGGCTAAATCACCTCTGAACCTTGGTCAGGACCATATAAGCCAACATAAGAAGTTTGGTTGCAAAGATTGTGTTCAAGTATGGGGTTAGTATAGGGAGATATAAGGATATATTGTGATAGCCAAAGTGTAATTTTCTTGGTAGAGAACTCTGCTTATCGTTCGAAGAGAAAGCACATTGATGTTCAGTATCACTTTGTGAGGGATATGACAGAAGACAAAAAGGTGTTGTTCATAAAGGTGGACAATTTGAAGAATAATTTAAATGCATTAACAAAATCTGTGAGGTTTGAGAAGTTCTCTTGGTGTAGAGAAACAATGGGCATTTCAGGGCTAGATAAATGACTAAGCTCTCTTGTGGAAACAAAAAAAACAAGTGGGAGAATGTTGGGTTGTGTTATATTATTTCCACAAGTAGCCCACGTAGTTTACGGGGGAGGGGGGGGGTTAGAGGGGGAGCAGATCCCCCCCTTCATTTCACCGATTGTGCAATGGAGGGGTCACAGTGGGTTTGAGGGGGGTGGGTAGGCGCCCTCTACGGGGTCTGGGGCAACACCCCAAGGAATTTGTTTTGGACACTATATTAGGTTGGGTGGACCTACCTATGGTTTTGTGCATGGTTTTTGCACATGGTTTTGGATGTGATGGTTTTCAATCCATGTTTTTTGACACGATGGTTTTTAGTCCATGGTATTGGATGCTTCGACATGTATAAATATGTGTTATACCATTGAAAGGAACATAATGAAAAATCAAGCTGGTAATCCCGATTTTGGGATCCAGGGGAAATCACTATGTATATGTGTTTTATGTGTTATGCTCTCGCATTGTTTATTTTCTATGTTTTAGAATTAGTATGCAGGTAATTTCTATATAGGGTTAAATCCTACAGGTAGCATAGTTTACTATTTTTCGTAGTTTTTACTGTCTTGATCTTCGATAGCCATTTTGAGGCCCTAAATGACATTTTTAGGGAAAATGGAGAGACTACACAAGTCCCAAATGGGATTACTAGTTATTTTTTGGCCTACACTTTGAGATCTTCGAAATGAAGTATTTTGATAGCCAAAAGGAGATCGTATGCCAAAATTACGACTTCGGGAAATTGGTGTACTAATTTACCCAAACGGGGCCCACAATTTTGGATCTTCGTCTCCTAGGGTTAGGTTTGTGGATGTTTAGGGTTTTCCATTATTTTTCAATAACAAATAAGCTTTGGAGCATCATTATAACATATTTTAGAGGCATGTAGATGCCACATCTCTTCTCAGAGATAATATACTATTGCCCAATATAGTTTATTTCCATTTTGTTTGTAAGCATATTTTAGTATTTTGATATTAATGAAATGAAGTGTTATTTCTGATGAATTTCTGTATTTATGGTTATATCTGTAATTTGTTGCATTCCTGTTTACGTTCGAATTAGTGGTATCAAAGCAGTATGCTCTTTCTCTGTTTTTCTTTACATGTCCCCAACGAGCTCAGGGTATAAGGAGTTAGGGATTGATCTGGTTGAACCTTTAGAAGACCAGCCTCGCAAACCCTGACGATCTCTCAAGGTGGAAGAAAAGAAAGATGAGGGGGTAGGAGATCCTTTCAAAATATTGCTCGAGGAAGCCCTCGACTGACAGAGGAACGCGATGATGGATAAATCTTCCTAGATCCTTCAATGACTACCCATAGGCGAAAACTAGTTTGGAGGTGCCACTCCTTTTAAGGCACAAGTTAACTTTGATATTCCCATATTTGAGGGACAAATAGATGTAGACGCCATAGGTAAATGGTTAAATCCATTGGAAGCATATTTTTCAGTTCATGACTTTTCCAATCAGGAAAAGGTTACTTTTTCTTTTCTCAAAGCCACCCCACATGTCAAGAATTGGTGGGAAACCTACTATGAACGAAAGGGAAAGAGGGAATCCTGATTGTTTTCAACTGCACCCACTTGGGATTCTTTCCAAAACACCATCAAGGAATAGTATTACCCTATCAGGATCTATGAAGATAAATACATAAAGTGGACTACACTATGGAAAGGAAGGGACAAATGTGCTAAAGTTCACCAATATTTTCCATACCCTCTGCACTAAGTTGGGTATCAAGGATTATGAGTAGAATTTGGTACTCAAGTATTGTGGCTGTCTACACAAATACATCCAGAATGAGATGGAGTTCTTGGACATCTCCTCTCTCGGTACGACATATCGATACACTGTCAAGATTGAGAAAAAGTTTAATTAAAAGAAGTGAGACTTTGAATCTTTGAATCCAAAACAAGGAAACAACGCCCCCAAACCATAGAGAAAAGGCCAAAGGAAAGGTAGGGAAACCCATGACAACTCACCAAAGCCATAAGAAAATAAAAACACCACGAAGAAAAATAAGGACACGAGAAAATAGTGTGAGTTCCATAAACGCTCCACTCACAAAACAAGTCAGTGTCGGGCCAAGTAGTCATTAGTGGTTGAGCTGAAGGCTTTTGAATCAGATGCATGTTCTAACTCTAAATCAAAACTTGACAAGGGGAATGATAAAGGAAATTATATCATTGATGTGGAGCTGAGTGTTGTTGTGGTCACTACCAAGATCCAGAAGAATGAGCTTGAAGGAGGGGGAATGCCTCTTCCACTCACATATATGGGTGGAAGGGTCTTTGTTGTAGTTCATTATTGAATGTGGGAGCCCAAAGAACCTCATTTCAGCAAAGATCATGAAACAACTGAGCCTAATGAAGAAAACACATCTACAATCATACACCATCGAGTGGCTTCACCAAGGATAAGATCTCCATGTCATCCAGAAGTGTTGGTTTCCCTACAACATCAAGCCCTTCATGGATGAGGCATTGTGTGATGTTGCTCCTCTTGAATTTTGTGATGCATTATGAGGACAACCGTACTTGTGTAAGTGGCATGTTGTATATGAGTCTATACCTTTATCTCTGATTCTTACTTTGGGAAATAAGTTATACAGAATACCGGAGGTAGCCTTGCCTACTGCCATCTCTTTGATCACTGCAAAGAAATGCAGTAAGATCATTTCTCAGAGAAGGATATTTTTTTCCTTATGATTTGCCCTTAGGGCAAGAAGAAGGTTGTGGCCACGACTTCTAGACAAGTCTCCTTCATACAACAGTAGTAGATGGAAAAGGTTGTGGAGTAGTATAGGGACATTTTTTCCTCACCTAAAGGGGTACCTATGCACTATCAAGTCAAGCACTCCATCAATCTAACCCCAGGTGCACCACTACCCGATGGATCAATCTATTGATGCTCTGTTCTGGATAATGATGAGATCAAGAGGCAGATTCATGAGTTGTTGGAGAAATGGCACATCAGACCAAGCTCATAACCTTGTGGGAGCTTGATTGTATTGATACAGAAGAAGGATGGGACCTGGAGACTTTACATTGACTATTGGGTGCTGAGCAATATCACTATTTAGAACAGGTACCTAATCCCATGGATTGATGACCTTCTGGACTAGCTCAAGGGGGAAAAACATTTCAACAAGATGACATGAGGACCAGTTATCACCAGGTGCTATCGATCCCTCCGATGTGTGGAAGACTACCTTCAAATCCAAGAAGGTACTTTTTAAATGGTTGGTCATGCCTTTAGGGTTGATGAATTCCCCCGCAACCTTCATGAGATTCATGGATGACATCTTGTGACCCTTCACCAATGCATTCATGGTGGTGTATTTAGATGACATCTTGATCTTCATCCATATTTGGGAAGAGAACCTCCACCATATTCAATAGGTCCTTCAAACCATGTTATGGCACAAGTTGTGTGCCAATTTGGAGAAGTGCACTTTTGGGATGACCCAGGTTCAATATATGGGGTACATCATTTATGAAAAAGGTGTGCATGTAGACCAAGCCTAGATACAAGTCATTCGAGATTATCCAGCCCCAACCATTCTAACAGAGCTCCACAAATTTCTGGATCTTGCCAATTTCTACCATAGGTTCATGTTTGGGTTCTCTCATATCACATAACCTTTAAGTCAAGTCACTAAGGGATGCATGAAAGAAATGTTTTTTTGGTCCGAAACCCAACATAACGTGTTTTTCGTATTGAAGAATCACATATTCTTTACACAGGTTCTCACATTACTAGACTGCATCAACCATTTGAGTTTGAGATAGACACCACCAACTATGCTATTGGTATAATTCTTACTCAATAGGGCATCCTGTGGGTTACCATAATGATACACTTTTAGACACAGTTCGAAAGTATCCCACTTATGACAAAGAAATGTATTACATTGTGTAGGCCTATTGTCAATGGAAGCATTATTGATCTAAATGTTGGGAAAACTTGTTAATTCTATGCAAGCTCCCTCATTAGTATTAAAAAAGTGTTTAGGATCATCTGAAATTAACCAAAATGTGAGGAATTATGTGTCAAGTATTGAGTGTCTTTTATGAGCAATTTATGAGGTTAATTAGATGTTTAAAATAGATATAAAAAAATTAAAATGTAGAGAAGTAAAACACAACAACTCATAACACAAAGTTGATAAAGGATTGCACACTTCCTGGGCTACATCTCCTTGGGCTTGCTTCAATGGCTAGACCCTCTTTGGATTAATGGTAAATTATCTTATTACATGCACCTGTAGTGGTCCAATGGCTTTGCAACCTACTCCATTGGATTCAGAAGACCCAAAAACCATAAAACTGACTATCCAAGCTCTATAATTGGACTTCAGCTGATCTACGCCTGACCTCCTCTCCTGGTGGCCTTAGGCTTCCTTAAACTTAAACGTAGCAAAATCATGTACAAAAGTGACTTAATTCCTTTGAAACCTATTCCATTGTGTTCAGAGCATCCAAATAATCTAGATATGACTCTTTCTGAGCCAAAATTGGTCGAAAAATGAAGAATTTATGGTCTCTTCAGCTTTCCCTAGGAAAATTCCACCAAAACTAGAGAAACTCCAGTTAACTCCACCAAAAATGGAGCAAAAGCTTAATTCATCGGACCTGCCAAATTTCCGCTAGGTTAAAGCACGATTTAATTAAATATAAGCATTATTTGATTAACCTTAATCTTCAATTAGCGTGTTAAGCGCGTGGTTAGCAATTAGCATTGGCTCCTGGTTTGTAGTATTGGTCACATGCGGAGGGGGCTAGCCCACGGGGCTGGCTCCTTTCCTCCAAACTTTGTCGGCATAAAATTTAAATAATACCTCAATCCTTTAGTTGTTAAGTCATATGATGTGGCATAGTGGTGGAGCATGTGATCTAGGTGGATGTTGGTGGCCACCCACCTATCCCATTTGGACCCCCACAACTGTCTCTTTCAGCTTTTTCAGTTTCCTAAATTGTAGCACAATTTACTATTTTTAGCAGTTTTTCGAGTCCTGAAATTTCGTAGCCGTTTTGAGGCCCTAAATGACGTTTTTTGGGAAATTTTGGGGCAACATGGGTCCATGGACCCATGTTTCCCCTCCCAAAGTGGTAGTTCTCGAATAGATCTTTCTAACGAGCTATTGTACACATCAAATAGAGATCGCATGCCAAAGTTACGACCCTGGGAAATTAATGTACCAATTTACCCAAACGGGGCACACAATTTGGCGTTTCATCTTCTAGGGTTAGGTTTTGGGATGTGAAGGGTTTTCCATTATTTCTCAACAATAAATAGGCCTTCGAGCCTCATTGTAACATAGTTAAGAGGCATGTAGCCACCACATCTCTTCTCAGAGATAAGCTACCATCGCCCTAGATGGTTTATTTCCATTACTATTTGTAAGCATATTTCAGTATTTTACAGTAATGAAATGAAGTATTATTTCTACTGCATATCTGTGTTTATGGTTATCTCTGTAATTTGTTGCGTTCCTATTTAAGTTTGGATCAGTGGTATCAGAGGGGCCTGCTTTTTCTGTTTTTCTTTGCATGTCCCCAACGAGGTCGAAATGTAAGGAGTTAGGGCTTGAACTGGTCGAACCTTTGCAAGGCCAGCCTCACAAATCCCGACAGCGTCCCATGCCAGATGAGAAGAAAGATGAGGGGCCAGGAGATCCTATTAAAATCTTGCTCAAAGAAGCCCTCAAGTGACAACGGAATTCAATGATTGACAACTTTGCCCAAATTCTTCAGTGACTACCCAAAGGTGACGCATCGACTTCCAATAGCTACTCTGGAAATGCCACACTATTTAAGGTACAAGTTAATTTTGAAATCCCCATCTTCGAGGGTCAAATAGACGCAGATGCTGTAGATAAATGGTTAAATCTACTAGAAGGGTATTTTTCTATTCATGAATTTTCAAGTCGTGAAAAGATTGTTTTCGCTCTTCTTAAAGCAGCCCCCCACGTAAAGGACTGGTGGGAAACCTACTGCGAGCAGAAGGATGAAAGCACATGCTCACTATTTTCAGCCGCACCCACTTGGGATTCATTCTGGGATGTCGTCAAGGAGTAGTACTACCCTTTCAAAAGCTACGAGGACAAATAATCAAATGGACCACATTGCGGCAGGGACGAGACCAAGATGTGCCAGAGTTCACAAAAATTTTTCATACCCTTCGCACACAGTTGGGTATCAAAGATTCTGAGCTGCATCTGGTACTTAAATATCATGGCTACCTACATAGATACATCTAGGAAGAGTGGAGTTCTTGAACATATCCTAACTCGACGCAACATACCGATACGCTGTGAAAATCAAGAAAAAGTTCAAACAGAAGAAGCGGGACTCCGGATATGAAAATCTAAAGCCCAAAGGACAAAGCCAAGGCAGAGTGACCCAAGACAA
This sequence comes from Pinus taeda, assembly GCA_000404065.3. NCBI lineage: Eukaryota > Viridiplantae > Streptophyta > Pinopsida > Pinales > Pinaceae > Pinus > Pinus taeda. The sequence goes on along the minus strand of APFE030703077.1, from coordinate 89,238 downwards.
CCCATCGAAGTCACAAGAAAAGAACAACACCAAGAGGTCGAAGAAGGACACAGGAAAATGATGTGAGTTCCACAAGAGTCCCACTCGTAACACAAGTGAGTGTTAGACCAAGCAGTCGTTGGTGGCCGAGTTGAGGGCTTCTGAATCAGATGCATGTCTTGACCCTGAGCCAGAACTTGACAAGGGGAATGGAAATGGGAAGCAGATCATTGATGTGGATCCCAGCGCCACTGTTGCCACCGCCAAGATCCAAAAGAATGAGCCCGAAGACCCAGAGGAGGGGGAGTGTCTTTTCCACTCACAGATGTGGGTGAAGGGTTCGCCACTGCAATTCATTGTTGACAGTGGTAGCCAAAAGAACCTCATTTTAATAGAGGTCATGAAGCAGTTGGGCCTACCAACTACACCACACTCGCAGCCGTACAATATCGGGTGGCTTCACGAAGGATGAGATCTCAAAGTTCGCCAATAGTGTCGCTTTCCCTATGGCATCAAGCCCTTCACATATGAGGTATTGTGTGATGTTACACCTCTAGATGTTTACGATGTACTATTAGGCCAGCCGTACTTGTGGAGGCGACATGCTGTGTATGAGTCAAGGCCTCACACTGTCATTATTTCCTTGGTTAATTCATTATACAGGATACTGGAGGTAGCTCCACCTACCGCCACCTCTTTGATCACTACCAAGAAAGGCAGCAAGCTCATTTCCCAGACTAGGAAATTCATTTTCTGTCTGGTTCACTCCCAAAGTAAGGGGAATATCATTGCTACATCCATGACCCCTGCAAAGGGTTCCTCCACGCAGCAGCAGCAACAAAGGGATATAGTCATGAAAGAACACAGGAACAACTTCTCCTCACCCACAGGGATACCACAAAAGTTTCAGGTGGGCAACAGATTTTGGTTACATTTGTATAGAGAACGCCTTACCAGAACCCATCAGAAACTCAGACCACTTCGACATGGTCCTTACACCAGTACCAGGGCTACGGGAAACAATGCTTTGAAGCACAACATTCCTCCATTCCTTGGTTTGCACTGAGTGTTCAATGTGGACCGTCGTTGACCATGCTTCCCACCATTTCTGGACACATCAGAGATTGCAGAACAGCTCACCAGAGACCTAGTTCAGTAGAAGCTTCCTCATCTCAGGGAGGAACTCAATGCAATGGGGACCATTGCTTCCTAAGGGGGGAGGAATGATCCAAGTGGATGTTGATGGCCACCCACCTATCCCATTTAGACCCCCACAACTGTCTCTTTCAGCTTTTTGAATTTCCTAAATTGTATCACAATTTACTATTTTTAGTAGTTTTTGGGGTCCTGAACTTCTAGAGCCGTTTTGAGGCCCTAAATGATGTTTTTTTGGAAATCTGGGGGCAACATGGGTCCATGGACCGATGTTGCCCTTCCCAAAGTGGTATTTCTCGGATAGATCTTTCTAACAAGCTATTGTATGTGTCAAACGAAGATCGTATGCCAAAGTTATGACCCCGGGAAGTTGATGTACCAATTTACCCAAATGGGGCCCACAATTTGGCGTTTCATCTTCTAGGGTTAGGTTTTGGGATGTGAAGGGTTTT